>JADBJO010024736.1:0-22500 GCA_016801955.1 Conus betulinus
CGCGTCTGCTATTCTTTGGTGGTTCTCGGGGTGCATTGTTGGAACTGCAGCGGTATCCTCTGAAACACTGGCAGCGAGCACCCATCCTTATTTAATCCTGCTATTCATTTTGCCTCTTGTGCTGTTTACATTTTCAAGAGTCTGAGATGACTCGGGGGTGCGAGCATTGCTGTTGCGCTGTAGCCAGGACCGCAGGTTGCTGCCCTTTTATGAAACTTCGTTACTTTAGTGTTTTTTTTTCTCTTTCCTTTGAAACCGTTCCACGCCAGCACTAGGCGTGTGCTGTGCGTGCGTGGCCACTCCCCACTTAAAGGAAGAGGTGAAAGCAGAATCACTGCTATCCGCTCAGACTGGTTCCATTCCATCCTCAAAGAGTTTTAGCGGAAGGAGGGAATTGTGTGTAGTTTAGTGTGTTGTTTGCGTAGTTGTCTTGTGGCGTTGTGATTGTGTGTGGTGTAGACGCGCGCGCCCAAATGTACATGCATACAAATGGAGGGGCTTATGTACGGGCAGGAGAAGAGAAGGAGCGGAAGGGGGAGTTCTGGAAACTAACGTATACCTTTCAAACTTAAAACTGGCCAATCTTCCACGTCATTCCCTGCAATGTATATCAAGATTGGTTTCTAAGTGGTTGGAAGGATACTTCAGTTTATGTTGCTACTTGGTTTTGTGTCTTTTTGACTCTACCCGATCTCTCTTCCCTCTCTCGCTCTGTCTGTCCATGTCTGCCCTGTATCTTGTCTGCCTCTCTCCTCTCTCCTCTCTCAGTCATCTCTGTTTTCTCTGTACTAGCTGACATGTTGGCACATTCGTGAAGGCGACCTAAAACCTTTAAATTTCAACAGAGACACAACAACAAAATAGTAACAATAAAACACAGTACAACACAACACAAAACAACAGAACAACAACAACGCACGCACACACACACACAACACACACACACAACACACACACACACACACACACACAAATAAACACCCATACACACGCATAACAAAAAAAAAAAAAAGCACTCAATGCATGCACGCACAGCACCGCACACACCACCATACACACTTACGGCACAGCACACAAAAATCATGCATGCACCGCACGCACGCAACGCGACTATGGATACACTATTGCTACGCCTCGCCATCTCGAATCGTTAGGGTGTGATTAAGAACCTTACAAAAGGTAGGCACATTGCCCATCGTCTACAAATTTCAAATCTTTCGGTGGCATACGGGTCATTGTCCAACGGCTGGGCATTTTTTTTTTTTTTTTTTTTTTTTTTTTTTTGTAAGTCACAGTTCAATTGGCCCAGAGTTCACACTGCATCTATGCACGCTCCCCAGCGCTTGAGACTGTCACACAGTTATCCTGCCCTATTGGTATAGCCGAGGTACTCGTTCAACACACACTGTCACAACACGTTTTGGAAATTGTTTTCCTTAGAAAGGATAATGCTCTGTTTTCATACCCCAAACTCATTGACGGTGGCTTTTTTTTTTTATTATTCTCTTTAGTATTTTTTCCGGTTTTTCCTCATCATTTCCTTTTTTTCTGTTTTCTAAATACATGTTACGAGTCGTTGACTGTTTTTTCTGGTCTTTGTTACTCAAGCACACGTACCTTCCCCACCAGCCCCGCCCCCTTCACCCCCAAGACCTTAACACTTATTTTCCACTAGCTGTGAAAAAATCTGTTATTCTACATTGTTTTAAATGGTCACAGGCAGCTTTTCATCGTAACTTTACCCAGACATGTCCAGACCTGTAGATAGTAGTGACATAGTGGCCAATTAGCTGTCCTTATACCGAAGAATCTGTTCTGGTAATTCTTGCCCTTGGTGGCTTTTATTTTATTATGTAGCTAAGGATTCATATTGACACAGCCTTTAATGAATGTCCATTTTATTCTATAACCTATCATTGGCTCTTGTTTTTAAAACTAACCTGAGGATGTTTCACAAGCAGATTGGCTTGGCTCCATCATCATATACGCTTATCTTTTGACATAGACGTAAGATTTTGTCGATAATTCATTTCCTTCATAATTATTTTTTTTTTTGTGGAGAAAGCGAATAATGAGAGAAGAGAGAGATGATAGGGGTGGAGGGGTAGTGGAGGTTTATGTCTGAGATGGTGATGGGTGTGGGGTAGAATAGAGACAATGGATGAGAGGACGATGTGAGACGAGAACCTCTGACTTAGATTAACTGCAGACATCCAGAAACACAGTTACATAATCATATTAGAAAAATAAAGCCCAAACGAACTCATTGATTGAGCCGTTCTCGAAGATTGCAGCAATGACTTTGTAAGTTAAGAATGGAAGCTCGGGTATCAGAGACGCAATGCCAGTTTTTTCGTTGAAGACAATGTTCAGTTCAACTCTGCCCCCACAATCCATTGCCAACATGCTTCCTTCCACAACCATGACTCCACCATCCAGTGATTCTTTCATCATACAATGACATGTGACCAGCTAACTCCCAAGCTGGTGTAGTCACCAAAAACTGGAGCCAATCTATCCTCCGCTTAAATCGTTGGTTGTTAAGTCTAAATACAGCCAGAGTTGTCATTCCACAAGGCCTATGTCTTTGTTTAGGTGGCTATAAGCCCACATCCAAGTGGTGGTATGTCAGAGGTGTTGGAATAAAACGGGCAAGATAAATGATGGGGGAGGGTATGGGGGGGTGGGGGTTTGGCGCGTTGGGGGATGGACGGCGGGGGGAGAGGAGGAAGAGGGGGGGGGGGGGAGGGGCTATCACTATGATGACCGCACAAAGGAATTAGATGATGAAGGTAGGATTTATGAGAGCGAAGGCCGACTTATCACATTTGCACTTCATTTATCGCACCGGAATCAATACTATACCTAAAGACTCACGATAAACCAGAAATTACCCATGCATCCAAAACCTGACAATGAGGATCATAGTTCTCACTCTACACTACTTAAGCCCACCCCACAAAATGCAAGAAATCACATCACATTACCTTTGTTGTACACCTTGAGACGCCATTCTGGTGCATTAAATGAGCCAGTGCTTTCGTATTCATCTGAATCACCAAGGAAGTGTAGTCACTATCCTAACACTATCAATTCATTAATATCAAAACAAAGAAAAAAAATAAACTAAGCCATTCACTTCGTTATAATTATAGACGCCTAAGACTCAATCTATTTTCTCCAATTCATTTAATAAACGATTCTTTATAGACACTCATTATCTGGCACGAAAAAAAAAAACAATCCCCACCACCTGAGAGACCCCTGAAAGAACTCGGGGTGATTGCCAAAATTTGTTTCGTTGAGTACCAAGACGCAAGCGGAAGTAATTGTCTCGCCTACTTACATGGTCTCACTATTCCTTGAGTGACGTTTACCATTTGAAAACCAAGTCTCGCAGCCGCATTGGTCTGAATAAAATAGTAATGTGCTGTTAGCGTGAGAAGCCGCTTAAATACTAAAAGGAGCCAGGGTTGAAAGCAATCAAATCATACACCACAGAGAGAAAACAAAATAATAATCATGCAGGTAATAAATACAAACCTAAATCTCCAGAAGAACTATTGGTGGAGAAAGAGATGGAAACATGTAGCTTGCGTAGCGTGAGTGATCTTTTGGTGTATGTTTGTTATTGTGTGATGAGTGGTGCGAAATTAATGCGATAAAATTGCGTGCGAAATGCGTTGTCGTGAACGTGCGATGCGTGCTTGCGTGTCGTGCGTGCCTTATGCGTGTATGTTGGTAGTAGTCGGATGTTTGCAGGGCGGGGATAATTCGCGGAGACTGACTGGACAGAGGAGAAGAGTACGTGTCTCCGAAATATCTTATTTATTACAAAACTAAGCCATCATTCGAGGTCTGCCTATACGCTGGAGTGCAGGAAGGTTAAGAGTGGTTCTTTGGAGAACACTTCACACCTTGAGGATTGCCGAACCAAAAAGTTTTGGAAAAGTCCCCATATTCTTGCATCATGGAACAAACCAATTAAAAACAAACAATACACTTACAGAAACGCTCTCTGTCTTCTATCCTGTAAATTGTGCTCAAAAATCCTCAACATCTCCATCAATCTCTCTCTCAGAATCATCCTAAACTACTAGATTCTCGCCACTCTAAGTCAAACAAGCGTAACCAATCATCAAACTCATCGGGCATCAAAAACCAAAATTCTCCCACAGCCACCTCAAACAAAAGTCTCAAATCCTCATCATACGTCACCGTCCCCTCCGTCACCTCCATCTCTCTCACGTTCAATCATCTCTCTCCCCCCCTTATCTTAGCGCGTACTGATGTCTTTCTATTATTAGAAAAATCCAAATAATATACCGAGGTAATTTTAACCACTCTGCATCGCAATCAACATCCCACCAGACAGGCCCATATATTGTTTCTTTTACTGCAAGTATTACATGAAATGGGTTTAGAGCCAATTGCACAAAGACTGATATCTAGTGTGATTGACCACAAACCAAAAACCAGAGCGTACTTTCTCAACTATTTCGGACCAACTTACTGCATACTGATTCGGTTCCCTACATTTTCTTGTTCCATGGTGGACCACTGTGCTTATGGGAGTTCGGAAAAATGAAAATTTTGTTTTATCCTGCTGTATTCCAACGCAAAACACCAATGGCCCCATGGACACGTTCGGGGTGACGAAATAACATTTTTTCTTACATGTCATGTAACACATTTTAAAATTACTTGCTCAGCAAAACAAATCGTTACTCAATTCACATTCAGATCCACCCCTTCTCCATCTATTAATTCCCCATCCCAGAACCATATGACTGAATTTATCTCTTACAGAAAAATATAACACTGAACTTCAACATTGAGTTACTATATGTCTTTTATCATACACTACCATACGACCTTTATTAGAAGCGCGAGAATAAGACTATCAGTTTTCCCCTTGCATGCAGCTTATACTTTCCATTATTCCAGCACATCACACAGATATTACTTATCTTAAACAATTGCCAGAAAATGTATATGGTCGAGTCGTTACCCATCACCCCCCACACCAAAAGAAAATGAAGAGAAAAGGCCAAAACGAAAAAGACAAAAACCAACAACTATAGACAAAAGCCCTGTATAAAACCTCCCCAGCATGTCAATTTTGCACATATGGCAGGATTCTGATCATTTAATCGAATTTCCTTATATAAGTCAATCAAATGGTCCGAAGAAATATCTCCATTAATAGTGTTACCCCTGAGGTTTATGGCATTCAATACATGAAGCTTCGTGAACAACAACAACCAATTGCATATAATTAGTGATCCCCCCACCAGACCCCATAGTAAAACAATGCCATGTAAGGACCACCAATGCCCCTGGCACTCCAGGTGTGATCCAATACATGTTTATGAAATGAAACTAAAAAAAAACCCACTATGTTTCCCAACTAAGTACACAAAAACATGTCACCTAATTAGATAACGCATGTATTGTTTCTATACACTACGACAATAGTGTGTAGTTTAAAACTATCCCCTGTAAAATGAATTCTTCGGAATGTTTATGAATGCGAAGACTGGGAATACTCGCAGTGCCACAAAGCGCCCGGAGACAGCAGCCATTTGGAGAAAGGGGACAGCATCTCCCAAGCGTCTCCCCCACGGAAGAACTAGTTAAAAATCCCTATTTATTCTCATGGATGGTAATAAATCGGAGCCCTTTTGGAATAAAAAAAATTCAAAATGAAATGCTTTCGGTATAATTCTTAAGGGACCACGTTTTATTTGTTTGGGTCACTGATGAACCCCAGGGGGCCAAAACTGGTGCATTATATCATAAAAAGATACAACTAACATCGTCCTATTATCCTATTGACCATTACAATTAAGAAATACATAATACATATTCCTGTAGAAACGTTAACGCGCACACAGATGTCCTGTCGAACATGCCAAGATGTCATTATACTAGGTTTTCATCAAAACTATAAATGACCGTGCTCTTGTCTTGTGATTGAATAATATGTGAAATGCATTAAAAAGAGGTGTGCCACTGCACTTGTCTAGGGCTAGTTCATTCAACCTATATTGGCTAACGATCATTTTATTCATATTCTCACCCGACTGAGCTAAAATGCAAAAATTCGGTTACGTACTAATCCATAGAATCGCACAACAGAAAAGGTAGGAAGTTATCATAATCCAACTGCAATCTATGAAAACTAAAAAACATACACTTCTTGAAATCTGTTAGCACATTGATGCTACCGCTCATAGCTGTTCCAATAGTATTCTTTTGAAATACAATTATGTTCACAAATTTCAGGAAATACCGGATATATTTATTTACACACAAACTGACCGTCGATCTCCGCCGAATATTTCTTTTTGTTTGGATTGCTGTCATTTCTTTTCTTATTTATTTCCTTTCTACCTCTTATTACTTTAATCTTCTCCTTACCTAAATCCTCTTTTTGTATCTTTTCTATCCTCCTCCCATCGCGTCTACTTTCTTGTCCATTTTTTCACTGTCTATTCATGTCTTCATTCTAACTACTATCTTCTTCTTCATTGACATTACTTCATTCTTCTCTCTCTCATACCCAAGATCCTCTCGCTACTCCTCAATTCTCAACATTTTTGAATTTCTCAAAAATCAAACCCCTCAAAACGTAACTGTTTTCTAGTCTTGTCTGGTCTGTACTGCTTCGTCTCTCTCATCTCACTCCCTCTACTCTGCTCTCTCTCTCTTCTCGCGCTCAACAACTCCCCTCAGTTCGCTCTCTCCCCATCTTTCATCATCAGCTCCTCTCTACTTCATCACCGATCTTTCATAAACAAAAAAACCAAGCTGACATAATGTATTGTTTTTATTAGGGATTGAAAGTCATTTTCCTTTCCTGCTCAATATTTACGGTGGGAGCTCTCTCCCTCCCTCCCCCCTCCTTTCTTCTTCTCCCTCATCCCTCGCTTCTTCACATCCCCCAACTCCCCGCCCGTCCCTCTCTCTCATCGCCCTCTCCGCCCATCACCAACATCGCAACCCTCTGCTGGTCTCTCTCCTCAAATCTCCCTCGTCTCTCGCCTGCTCTCATCCGCATTCTCTCGTCTCTCGGTCAAAAACTCTCTCCCCCCTCCCCTCTCGTTCCCTCCTCTCTCTCCCTCTCTGTGTGTGTGTGTGTTGGGTGTGTGTGTGATGTGTTGTGTGTGTGAAATGTGTGTGTGTAGATGTTTAAAAACCCGAATGGAAAAAACTACATTAGCTTATCAAAAAACCTCTTGATTTTATGAAATGCAACTGTTACGACTGTAACACATTGCACTTATTATCCTAAATTCAAATCAAGGTTGAACAACGCATAACTGCAATGACTTCAGAAAATTGGTGGTACCATTGCTAAATCTGCCCCCTCTTCCCCCCCCCCCCCCCCCCGTCCCCCCCCCCCCCCCACCCCCCCCCCCCCCAAACCCCCCCCCCCCCCCCCCCTCCCCCCCCCACCCCCCCCCCCCCCCCCCCCCCCCCCCCCCCCCCCCCCTCCCCTGAAAAAAAAGTCCTATCTCATAGCGATATCGATCCAGATAAGAAAGATGGCGCTCTGAAACGCTATTGGTTGAGAGTGTTTGGTTGATCTCAGGGGTCGTTACGACTTGCGCGGAGGCCTACTCAGTAATAATACTTCTTTCCGAGAGAGAGACATATGTCAGCCATAGGCTTTTAGGCTCCTCTTCTTTCTCTACCTAACTGCCCTCTACACTTTACTTGCCATACCCTTTCATACCATGCTCCCTCCCACCCCGACCACGCTCACTGCAACACGCGCACACCACGCACTACGGCACACACACACACACACACACGCACGCCACGCACGCAACGCACGGGCACGCGACGCGCGCTGCGCACACTTAACACACACCACACAACACACAGCAGACACACCACACAAACACACACAGCACGCCACGGCAACGCACCACACACATCCAGGTTACCAACCGCCGTTCCGTCCGGGACCCTACCCCCATCCCAGCCCCATCATCCCTTGCCACTACCCCCCCCCCCCCCCCTTCTTTTCCCCTCTCCCCCTCCCGTGTTTCCTGTCCTCTTCAGACTCTCTTCTCTCCACCTTCTCTGCGCGCCTCTTTTTGGTCAGTCCGAACTCCTATGGGTGATCTGCCCATATCCTCCCTTCCCCTCCTATGGTGATCTGCCCATATCCTCCCCCCAAAAACCCCCCCCCCCTTCTCTTCCCCCCCCCCCCCCCCCCCCCCCCCCCCCCTTTAACTTTTGTTTCTACACCCATCATCTATCCTACCTGTATGTTGGCAAAAGAACGTTTCTCTCGGAAAAAAAAAAAAAGTTGCTCTGAAGATACCATCTTTACCCCCACCAGCAGCATATCTTGTTTGTGTTTTGTTTTGTTTGTTTGAAAACTTGTTTTTGTTTTCGGTTTTTGGATTTTGTTCCATACCTGCCCGCAGTGAAGCGGAGGTTTTTTTGTGTTTTTTGTTTTTTTAAACAAAGAGGTAAAACAACCAAAGATCGACCATCTGCTGCGTGTGAAATATGTTTGACACTGGCAACAGTGGTTCATGAAACTGCATGTGACGTCCAAGGCGCATGAAGTCAGATTTTGATGAGGGTGGGGTAAGGGGGAGGGAAGGTCTGATGAAAGGCACACAGGTAGGGAGTGTGCCTTCAAAGGGATCAGAGATGGGGTACTGAGGTTGTGGAAAAAAAAGACACAACAGCTTTCTGGAGATGAGAGAGAGGGCAGAGAGAGAGAGAGGAGAGAGAGAGAGAGAGAGAGAGAGAGAGATAGGAGAAGAGGAGGGAGAGAGAGCGAGATTTCTGGGTGAGAGAGAGAGAGAGAGCGAGAGAGAGAGAGGAGAGAGAGAGAGAGGGGGGGGGGGATGGGGGGCAGAGAAGAAAGAGAGCGTTTTCTTGGGTAAAGAGAGAGAGCGAGAGGAGAGAGAGAGAGAGAGAGAGAGAGGAGAGAGAGAGAGAGTTTGAAAAGCCGTCCGTGAAGAGAGCCTTGATAATAAGGGCGATTCATCCCTTACAAGGATCAAGTACAGGCATTTCCTGCACAATCCGTAGCTGCTGAGAACGCGTTGGGTATTTAACAGTTGAGCTGACCACTCGACTGTTGACACTTTTTTTTTAATCTCCCTTGTATCCTTAAATGGGGGTCCTCAAGCACATAATATTAGAGATTTACCTTTATATCTAATACATCAGTCTAGTTTTCAGCAACTTATTTCTCTAGCTCACATTCTTTTTGTTTTACTTTTTACACAATAACCCTTCACTAACTGCTTATTCGGTGTGTTGTTGGATTCCGTTTTTGAACCCTGGTGATGAGAATACCATGAAATTTTAGACTGTTGTAATATCTCTATTTGATGCCAAAGAACACCGACATTTAGGTCGTAACATAGCTCTCAACAAACGGTCTTAGAGCCAGGTATTTGATAGTTTGTCTTCAAGATGGGTTATTGTGGTTTTTTTGATAATAGTTTGTCTTCAAGATGGGTTATCTTGTGGGTTTGTTTGTCTTCAAAATGGGTTATTGTGGTTTCTGATAATAGTTTGTCCTTCAAGATGAGTTATTGTGGTTCTGTAGACTGCTAGTTAAATATTGTATGTTCATGTCATACCTTCCTACGTTTTTCTCTCTTCAATTTCAATGTTCTCTCCGTTCTGCTATTTGCCCTCATCTCTTCGAACCTTTTCCCAATCATTAACATAATGACGAAGAAATTGTTACTTTTGACTTTTTTTCTCCACTACTCAATTGTTCAAAACAAACACCATGGTCCCACCTACCTGTGCATATATCTGTGTGTGTAAGCAATTCTACACATAAGTCGCGGTCACACACTCGCTTCAAACTGATCGCTGACAGTACAAACACATGACTTAATAAGCGACGGCCCCGGGCCCAAGAAGACGTTTCGTACAGAGAGGAGGTGGTGGTGATGGAAGACTAAATTAATTCAATTGTAAATTCCTGGAGCGGCCGCGGGAGAAAACGGCGATCAGTGGTCGCATGGTTGAAACACGCGGCTCTGGAATTCACAGTCGTCGTTGAGTTGAGACTGTTTGTTGAGTATTGTACAGATTGAAATCGTTCTCTACACAACAAGCAGTAGTTGGGTACCTGATTCAGTACAGAGGAAGAGGAAAAGCGGCGGAAGGACACGACTGGGTCCGTCACCTACACTGGTGTACGTGGAGTCTCCAACACATACACGCACACGTTATATATATATATATAATATATATAATCATTTTTTTTCTAGGTTCATCCGTTCGTCTCTCTTCCCTCCTAGACACCAACCCCACCACTCGTCGGTTGTTAAATCGGAAAATTGAGGTAGCCTCCTGAGAGAAATAATGACAAAGGGCATGTGACTTTTCGGTTTCTACCCCTGTTTTTCCTCTCTCCGGGGACCACTCCCTTCGGCCCCCAGCTCTCGGCGCTTTCCCCCACCCCACCCCACCACAACAACCCCACCCCAGCCCTTCTCTTTCCTGTGTCCCTGTGGGAGCGGATGCTCTGTCGGCCTGGATGTAATCTTGCCCTCTGGTCGCTGGCTTTGTTTTTTGTCTGGACGGTTTGGTCGCCACCAACCATACTAACTGTCTGCCTCTTGCCTCTCAATCTGTCTCAGCCACCCCCTATTCCCCGCCACCTACCAACCCCCAGTTCCATTCTCCAGTGCTTCTCTCGCTTCTCCTCTCCCAGAATCTCTCTCTCTCTCTCTCCTGAACCAGAGGCACGCGCGCACGCATGCACGCGCACACACACTCGCACGCACACACACCGCCATATATTTGATGTGATCTTGGAAGTATCAATCTCTCACGAGTGGTACAAAGCCGGCGAAAAATCCTCAGCTCAGCAAACGTATGCTTCAGTTCACCGAGGCGCCCTGAAGTTATAGGCCACTGCTTTAAAAAAAAAAATGTGTGTGTGGTGTTGCGTGCGTGTGCGGTGTGTGTGTGTGTGTTTTGTGTGTGTGTGAATTCAGCACATAGATTTAGTGGTGTTTGCTACACACACGAATGCCGTTTTATCAATAACATTTTCATCATTTCTCTTTCTAAACGATATAGTATCACCCGTCAATATCACGAAAACATCTTGTTTGTGTTTTTCTTTCCCTAAACTTCAATGTTTGATACTGTTGGTTTCCTACTACAAGTCCGTTTTAATGGAATTATCAATGCAGCTACTCTTTTTTAGCAGTCTGAATATCTGTCCGGACTTATCAGATGTATTCTTAGTTTTAAGCCTGATAGAGTTGCTTTGCATCCACCTCTTTTACACGCGACATGGCACGGATGAAAAAAAAGCTATATAACTTTCTAATCTGTTGCCTCTTGAAGAAACAGATCCAATCATCACACCCGCATCTCTCTGCCCTCTCGCACCCCATCTCTCTCGTTTAGCATCATCTAAATCCATCTCCCCTCCTCTCCCGACCATTCCGGGTCCGCGGTCGGTGAACCTCTTGATCTCTCTCCCGTCTCCCTCTTCCTCTCATACTCTCATCTTTGAATAACATTTCCAACACGATATATGAGTTTCCTGTAAGGAAATTTTGAGGTGTTCCTGAAAGAATGATCCATTTCGCTTAATAGATGAATCACTCGGATCACGTGTCATTGATAACCACAGCATAAATTATCATAACTGAACCCACATGACCCGATGTGCTAAGAATTCCTCTATCAGCTAAAAACACAACTTCCTAAGCTCAACCATAGAACTGATATAAGTGAGAGCCAAAACGCATGGCCTAAAAACGCCCTTCAGATATTAGTAGAACTCAAAATAGTAAATCAACGCAGAGGCCGAGGAGAGATACGATAAGACAAGCTGTCAAAAGTGACTTTGGCACGACCAAAGAGGGAGATGGTCCGCCGGTAGCCTGTCAGGCGAAGGTCCAGATAGCACAAATGTGTTTTTGTGGAGCGTGGGGTGAGAGGGACGGCTGGGGGAGAATGGGTACGACGAAGACGGTTGGGGAAAGGAGTGGAGAATGGGGCAAGAGGGGACAAATAAAAAGAGAGGAAAAAAAGAAAGAGGGGGGGAGGAAAAGATGAGAGGAAAAAAAGAAAAAGAGGGAAAGAAAGAGGAAAAAAAAGGGGAAAAGAGGGAGGGAAGGACATGAGAAAAGGGAGGAGAAAAAAAGGGGGGGGGGAAGAAAAAAAAAAAAAAAAAAAAGAGAAAAAGGAAAAAGTATCCTTTTTGAAAACTAATCATATAGGGAGTAGAGTGATCTTATGTATAAATCTCTGGACAACAACAGCATGCGTATTAGAGTACCACCATATAACCGATGAGTAACGCTAATCACTTAAAAGAGTCATACACTCAAACACCCATGTCAGGTTGGTCCCGGCCGGGGATCACAGGTTAAAAGATCCAATTGGCTGAATTACCCCGGCTCACATTACTTAGTAATATCAATTTCCCCCCCCCCCCCCTTGGACTCTTCCACCTGTCCAGGGACCGTGGAGCCAATAGGCAAGAATAGCACATCAGTACAATCCGTGCGGCTATCTTAAGATGGGACGATTTGCACAAGGCCGACATCTAACAGTGCACAGACAGACAGGCACAAAGGTCAAATATAAGGCAGATAAAGGCCGCAGCCGGCCTATCAACAGGCTTGACGATCAAGAGACAAACATACACGAACAGAGTCTAAAGACAAGTAGCGAGAAGAGAAAAAAAGACAAGGAGGAGAAACACAGAGCAGACAGGCAACCCGACAGACAAGTGAGCACATATAAAAAAAGGAAACAAAAACGCACAGGGAAGCAAGAGAAAGACTACGGAAAAAGAATACATAACACAAGCGAACGCAATCAGCGAATCGAGAGACACAGAGACCCAGACAGAGTCGATCACTAGCGCCGACACCACAATACAAAAAGATAAAAGAGAGAGGACCAATAGACGAAGAAGAAAGGGCAGAGAAGGGGCAACAAGAGAGCTCAAGGAATCGACCACGGGTGATAGGACCTCGCATGGACCTCAATGATTGGAGGCCAGCGTTAGATGTTCTGGCCGGAATAGATGGTAAGGCACATGAGGCGCAAATGAGCGGTCAGCTGGTAGAGAGCGTGCAGCGATGGAAACCCTAGAGGATCACCCACGCGGGAACCCCTTACCAGCTGCAGGAAAATGTTCTCTTAGCAGCCCAAGCCATGGCCAGGTTGGAGAAGGGAAGTAGAGGTGAGGTGAGCAGCCCTGAGAAGGATCAGATTGGGAATCGCACCAGAAAAGCATGGCGGACGATTCAGATGTTGGGCACAGGTTGCGGCATCAACACTGGTGGACGAGTCGCCACCACACAAAAAAAGGCGTTGGTATGGTTGTGGGTCGTGGGAGAACATGTTGTAGGACAGTGAGAGGTCAATGGGCGGACGCGTGAGCGTGCGTGCGTGCGTGCGTGGGGCGGGACGGTAGTGTGGGGGATATGAGGGTCGTAAGTGTGAAGAAGGTCATGCTTTTGTGGTCTGATCTTGTGGGGTGGTTTGATATTGGTGTGTGGTGGTAGGGGTGGGTGGTTTAAGGGTGGTGGGGTGGTAGTGGTGGGTAGTGGGCGCGGTGTGGTGCGGTAAGCGGTTAATGCGATTGCGTGCAGTCCCCTCGTGCGTCCAGGAGTCATTGTTGTCGTCGTGTCGGTTTACTAGGGTAAGGTGTGTTGGGCGATTGCAGTTTTTGTTTTTTGTTGTTGTTGTGTATTGATCTTTGTTTTTTTTAGGACGTTGTGATGTGGGATGCTGTGTAGTCGTTGTGCTAGTGCTGATGCGTGTGCTCGTGTGTTGTGCTAGTGTGGTGGCGGTGCAGTGCTGGATTTAGTCGGGGCTGTGCTGTGTTATGTGTTGTGTCGTGCTGTGCTGTGTAGCTCTGTGGTGGTGCCCCGATGCGACTAAAACACTTGAAGCTAACAAATTTTAAAAATTTGGCGACCGCATGCGAGCTACCCCCCACTCTGCACGATCCAAGTCATATGATTAGCAACTAAACTTTGGCACTGAAAAATGGATGTGGCCTATGATTGGCTGGAGGGGGGAAACAGTTTATACAAACACGATGTTTTCAATTTGTATTCACTGTAGTTGCATAGTAATAGCAGTGTTTGTCCTGCATAGATCGCTACTGGCTTGTATACAGGCACATTGCATGGTGTGCTGTATCATTTATTGCAGTGTGGTTTGCCAGGGTAGGTTTTTTTTAGCGTAGCGTCGTGTAGTGGGTTATAGTGTAGTGAAGTGTATGTGTCCTGTTACTGATCTGTAAACAGAGCTGTTGCCACATACTGAATTGTACAATAACTGGGAACTGTGCGTGTAGGGTGGTGAGGTTGTGTTCGGTTAGTGTATTGCAAATAAACATGAGTCACCAGCCATTGCACTGTATATTGCCATTGCACGACAACTTGTTTAAACTGTTTCACAATGCTGGTATATTGTACTATAAGAATTCCCCCTGTAACAACACCGTTTTCGCTATCAACTGTTACTGGATATGCTCTGCAATGTCATGCACTGCTTTTGAACCTGGTGGTACAGTGCTCTGGAAACGTACTATAAATTGCTCCAAACTATTCTTAGCTAAGTGCGACAAGCATAAGATTACTTATCCTTGCCTTAGACGACTTTTAGCTAAGGAGCAACCTGCTTCCTTGCAGCTTTCGTCGTTTAGTAGGCTTGTGGTTTCAGATGTTCCGAAAGTGTCAAAAGAGGGCTACTATCAGTTCGAAATTCCCAAACACCCAATTGGTAGGTGTCAGATCTTGTCTTTTTATCGGGCATTAAGCTTTGGTGCAATCTCAAAAACTCAGGAATCGCCCCTTGGATTTTGCGTCTCTTGTGTTGCTCTGGACTTTTTCTTTTCGTGCTTGTGACTTTTTTTTCGAAATAAGAAGAAGAAATCAAGGAAGAAAGAAAAGATGTCATCAACGGCGGGGTGTAAAAAATCACCTTCAGACATAGACATCGACCCTGCTGATGAGGAAATGAAAATGGACAAAATGTCGACAGCGGGGTGATAATTCCAAGTAAAACTAAATGGCGTGACAAAATTAGGAGAAAATACAATAATATACGTTAGAATGTAGGCGAAAGAAAATCCGTAGAAAATGGAGAGAGAGAGAGAGAGAGATGAGAGGGAGAGAGGAGAGAGAGGATGGAGAGGGAGGAGTTGAGGAGAGAGAGAAGAGAGAGAGAGAGAGAGGAGAGGAGAGAGGTGAGAGAGAGAGAGGCAGACTTACAAAACAAAGCAAAAAGATATAAATTGATAGAGCCAGCGGGGATATTGCATGGGCCAGTATTGGTTGCGGTTTCTTACCCATAGAAATAGCAATAACGTTTCGGTCGGTCGATAATTGAACCAATAAATAACAGATGAAAATAGGCGAAACGATGGCTGTCTGCCAAAGTTGAACGCGATTTAAATCAACCATGCGGGGAAAACACGTGAGTTGGGACGAGGGAGTGTTGGAGCAAGGGGAGGGAGAGTGGAGGAATGAGGTTGGGGGGAGGGGGGGGGAAGGAGGTGAGGGGGAGGAAAAAGTTGAA
Organism: Conus betulinus; assembly: GCA_016801955.1. Lineage (NCBI taxonomy): Eukaryota > Metazoa > Mollusca > Gastropoda > Neogastropoda > Conidae > Conus > Conus betulinus. The sequence goes on from JADBJO010024736.1 coordinate 15,568, forward strand.
AGGTGGGCAAGGACAAGGTGGATGAAAACAATTCCGACCATTCCAAAAGAAGGACAACCCGATCCAATGAATAGCAATATAAATTTTTTCCCCATTTCTTGAATATTTTCTCCGACGCAAAGACCATTTCTTGAAAGATTTCATCCCGACAATCGCAGAAGCAGAAATTGTTCAGTAAAGAAATTTTTTATAATGTTTCATGAGTGCTACAAATGTCAGCTAGGCAGAGCTTGAAAGGAACTGTTGTTAGCCATTTGTGTTCACTTTTGAAGGAACCGCTAAAAAGAAAAGAAGAATCCGCTCTCTAGATGAATCATAATCCAGTAGACCGACTGGATTTCAAAGAATCCAGTAAGTTAGACATTCATTTCATTTTTCTCTCTTTTTCGTTCGTTTTGGTCTCTTTGTTATTTTTCTTTCTCTTTTTTCTTTTGAATAAGAGTATAAAAAGAAAGAGAAAAGAAAAGGTTAGTTAGGTTTTAGGTTGTATAATCGCAACTAAACATGAAGGCCGTCGTTCGGATATAGTAAGGAACCATTACTTTTTGCTTTCTCCTTTTATCTATTCCCTGTGGGTTTTAAAAAACTATTTTGGTAATCAGATCACAGATGCTGTATTAGTACGTTAAAAAACACGATGAATTCAGGGGACATGATAGTAGCGGTAAAATGTCACGTTAACGACAGTGAAATTGTGAACGTAAGAAAGGGATAATAACTAATGTGCAATGGTAAACATCTGAGAGACGAGAGAGATGAGAGGAGAGAGAGAGGAGGGAGGAAGGAGAGAGCGAGAAGAGAGGAGAGTACAGAAGGAGAGACATCCTCGGAGAGAGGAGGAGAGAGAGTCAGAGAGATGAGAGAAAACGGGGCCGAGGAGACGAGAATAGGAGAAAGAGAGGAGAGAGAGAGAGGAGTGAGAGAGAGGATGAGAGAGGAGAAGAGAGAGAACGAGGGGTGAGAGACATTGACACAAAACGACACTATTTCAAACACTTAATGAGCGCTCTTATCGGGGTTAACCCTAATAAGTCATTGGGTCAGTCACAGACAGTCTAATTTGACTCTGAAGGAATCCTCTATAGGGGTCAAATGAAGCGCCCGGATTCCGAATGATTGAATGTGATTATGGGTTGAAACCACAATATTCACTATACCTCTCATGTATCAATTCCTTCAGTGCAGTGCATTTGAATTACTGGCTGAAGGTTGCTTTTCTTGAAGGTGCTAGGTTTGTCTTGTCAATTGGTACAGTTTGATGTTTTGAAACAGATGGGACCCCGCTGTTGATGATAGATGACCATTTTTTTAAATCAGATAACATGTCGCGGGATGGGATGGAAGGAATCACATTGGTAAAAAGGTCAGGGTGTTTGTCAGATGTCTGGTTTTGGTGCAGGTCAGATCAGGGTTTGGGCCATTTTTTGTTTTTATAAAAAATGGATTTCGGGTTGGTGGAAACGTCACCGTGGCATTTGACTAATTGACAGGGGTGGCAACACTGACATATTTTTTACCATCACACAAAGTGAGACGATTTTGAGTTTTACAGCCAGTTAAGACGTTTTTTTTTTGATAAAAACAAAAAGAAAACCTGAAAACTGTGTCTATATTGGCCAGCTACAGAGGAGTTGTAGCAGAAGAGCGGCAGATTAGGACTGGGCAGGATCAAAGCGGGGAGTGACAGAGACGCATATACCAAATTGATACACCGGGAGTTGCTGTCCCTTTAGGGTGGGTCTTAGGAGTGTGACGATGGTGGTTTCCACTTTGATGGCAACATCTGTAGGATTTGGGGGGGTGGATCAAAAACTCCCAGCCCAGCAGAAACAGTGAGCGATACCCTTCCTTTTACAGCCAGCTATTTAAGACCATCTGCTAATTGTGAAAAATGAACATGTCTCACTTCCTATTGATCAGGCTTGATGGCAGATTGTTATCTGAAAGCTTTAGATAGAGCGAAATTACAGCTAATCATCGCCGCCAATAGAGTACCGATAGCATCTAGGATACCAAAAACATTGATGACTCTTGTCCTTTTGCAAAACAGAGAAAGGGGGAACGAAATGCACAACAATTCCATTTCCTACTTTGTTGCTCCGGTGCTGGGTTACAAAGGATTACGTATGTGATATTGTTCCACTGATTCTTTTAATACCGCTGGAGAATCCTATTTAGAATGCTGGAAACGGCGTATGGGCAAAAATGAAATGCACGAAAAAAAGAAAAAGCTATGATCAGACTTATGCATATATCTTATCATGGCCCTTTTTTAAAGAGGCGCACAGCTCTAAGTCGCATTTTTTGACATGAACCCCAAAACTGTCTTTTTCGATGGGTGCACTCGTCTGACCCGTTACCTGTCAGTTCCTATTGTCAAAAAACTATTTCTACTGTTCAGTCACTCTGGGATGCATGAATTGTTATTGGTTTTATGTTTGTACCTTCATCTGTCGGACTCTGGACCCTATGCTGTTCTTATCGGTGCCTGTCAAAGTGCCACACAACATTTCATTGAAGCGAATGAAAGATGCAGTTTGCTCCGGGCTGCGAGACGAGCACGCGTGTTTCTGCAGAAATAGGTGCTGTGGTGAACAACCTATCGCACTCAGCATTATCGTGGAGCAGTCGGTGGAACAGAACTTTCCTTTACACATCAGCTTCATTGAAAGTAAGGAGGTATTCGAGGGATGGGCAGAGAGATACTGTGAAAGCTGTTAAGTTACTGTAGCGTTCCCGACAGACTCATCTCCCTGATCCAGTATATCTACCAAGATATATCTACGCAGAGCTGCTGAGGTAGGTCAGTTGCCAAGCAGTTTTGAAGTCAAAACTGGAGTTCCCCAAGGGTATCTATTTTCACCATACGTCTTCCTACTGATTATCAACTAGATCATGAAGAGCAGGAACACAACAGACAGGGACAGTGGAATGCCGTGGACACTTTGGACTTAGATGCAAGAAATCGACTTCGCGGACAACTACTTGATGTTTCTCTATGACAACCATGACAACCCGCAGGACACGAACTCGACTAGAATAACATGTGCAGGCGCAAGGTTGAAGATTTACAGCAGGAAAACGGAATTCAATAAAATAAGCAACGGTGCTAATGCCCCACTTATAACTGATGGAATGTCCGTCAAGATGGTCGAGTCTTTTGTATACCTCGGCAGTATGGTTGACTTATGGGCGAAAAAAAAGGGAGAAGGGGCGAGATTTGGGCAGAGGTAGAGGAGCGCTTGGGGGAAGTAGGAGGGGGGGAGAAGAGGGAAGGGAGAAGGGGCGGGCCCCAGGTTTCGCTCACGGGACAGACAAGGCACGAGCAGCCTCTGTCATAGCGAACTACCTCCGCACCTCCAGGGAAATCAGCACTGCCACAAAAGGCCGGGCCCACCTTCAATTCAAACTCAACGTCGGTCTTGCTGTACGGCTCTGGGACAGGGAGCAGAACACGGCGTCAAAAGGATGCAGCAGAAGATGCAGACATTCATGAACACGTCCGAGGCGCACTTCTTCTAACATTCAGCGGCCAGACAAAGTCAGCAAAGAGAGTGGAGGTGTAACGCATGGCGGGACAGGATGCAGTCACCACGCAGATCCTGAGGAGGGGAAACGATGCAGGGAAGGACGCACCGCTAGGAAGCCAGCATCTGTTATCTACAGTCAGAGTCTGACCAGGGACCCCGCTGGGGAGAAGGAAGAGGAGACGACCCACAAAGAGCTGGAGAAGAGACGCTGAGGCGGAGAGGGTACGGAAGAATGGAATTAGGCAGTAGAGGCAGAGAACGGAATTAGCTAGACAGAGGCCGCGCCATTGAACCATGCCGATTGGGCTGCTTGCGGGGGTGAACGGCCCCGTTAGGCAACCTTATCAATATTCTTGACTCTTGTCACAGGAATATGAAAAACCAGCCGAGTGACGAAAACTTAATTATCATCATGACGACGAAGTTCGGTGAGGCCATCAATGCCTAGCTAACGAGTTCTGCACCACTATTATGGTCGTGTATAAGAGAAAGAGAGAGAGAGAGAGAGAGAGAGAGAGAGAGAGAGAGAGAGAGAGAGAGAGAGAGAGACAGACAGACAGACAGACAGACAGACAGAGGAGGGAGGGGGAGATTTGGGGGGACTGTATGAAAAGAAGTCAGGGAGAAGAGAGTAGCTGTTAAGAGGAAATACGGCCTGAGAGAAGTGTGAGAAGAGGAGAGGCGCAGGAGGATTGGGAGAATATTGTGGATGGAATTAGCGATAAAAAATTGCAAGTCGGATAGAGTTGCACCTGATATCTCTCTCTCTCTCTCTCTCTCTCTCTCTCTCTCTCTCTCTCTCTCTCTCTCTCTCTCTGTGTGTGTGTGTGTGTGTGTGTGTGTGTGTGCGTATGTTTTGTCGTTTAGTACTAGCTTCGTAGAAATAGTAACTGCAAGTATAAAAAAAATGGATGACTAAGCTAATGCTCTTACCGTTCTAAAATAAACACTAATTATAATTGGCATATATCATTGTCCTCTCTCTTCTCTCTCTCTCTCTCTCTCTCTCTCTCTCTCTCTCTCTCTCTCTCTCTCTCTCTCTCTCTGTGTGTGTGTGTGTAAAAGTGTGGTTGTGTGGTGTGTGTGTGTGTTACGTAAATGGCTCTTTGTAGTGTATATGATTCTGTTTTAGCATGCGTACGTGATAGATGTGTTCACTCAGATGTTTTTGACTGTCCACAGGGAATGAAGAAGGGATGTTGATTAAGTCGTCTGATGTCTTCGTTTTTCATTAATGAATTGGCAGTAAGATTAACGAAGAAAGAAAAACATGGTATTCACCTGATCCTAGGAACATTTGAATGTTTTCTCATGCTAATCGGAGACGACGTAATACTGTTGTCTAGCACTGCTGTAGGTCTGCAATTTCAATTTAATATATTGAAAACAAGAGGCAGATCGTCTATTTCTAAGTGTGAACCTTGAGCAAACTAATATGCTGGTATTTTAGAAAGGGTGGTCACCTCTCTCGTCACTGAAAAATGGTTTTAAGGTGATATAGAAGTGAAGATAAATTCATTCTTACAAATATGTGGGAATGCTGTTCACAACAAAGTTGATTTTTTTTTTTTTTTTTCCATATCAGAGACCTGTAGAAAGGAAAATAAAAGAGGTCATAAAAATTCTAAAAGCTTCATGTAAACTCAATCGCATTGTTTCTAGTGTACTCTGGAAACTTTCTGATGCCAAAATGGAACCAGTCATTACAAATGGTGCTGAAATTTGGGGGCCTCATGATTAAAAACAAAGATTTGGGAAAAAGTACGTACATTTGTAATCAAACGCTTTTTAAATGTCCAGCCCCCATACTTCAAATACAGTAATGTACGGTGAAGCTGGTAGATGCCCATCGTACATTAGGTGTTATGTCAAGCGTATAAAAGACTGGTTTAAATCATCAAGACTGCCTGTCCCAAGGATCCGTAAACAGGCCCGTGAAATGTTATTAAACGAATATGAACACTCGGGGAAAGAAAATTGGGTATATCATATTAGGAAGATCTTAACTATGCACGGGTTTGGGATTGTGTGGATGTGCCAGGGAACTGGATGCGAAGGCGGTTTACTTTTTCATTCAAAGAGACAGCCATAATAGCCTCTTACAAACAAAACTGGCACTTTGAAATGGAAAGTACAAAAAAAGATACGATTAGTTCTATAGCTTTATAAGCATATTTATTCCTCGTCTGCTGATTGGCCAGACGTATACATGTGGATGACGAAAACGCGCGCGTGCGTCCCAGGTAATGCCAAAATGCGGTGCCAGACGGATGCGTGAAGGTGATTATCTAGCGTGAATAATTCCCTGGACCTTCACAATTCCTTTCAGGTCAGTAACAATCGCCATAATGGCATGTATACCTCTACACAACAGCATCCCTCGAATAATCTCCATTAAACTTCAACTTCCAGGTAAGTCTCGTTTAATTTTCAAATTAAAACAAGAGAAATATATTGCGATCATAACAAAGAGATGGCACAGAATTTGTCTCGCCTGGATTGAGATCTAGAGCTCTTGAATTAAACGCCCATAAAAAAATGGTTCCATACTAAGCCATCCTCATCGTCGACTTGGCCAACGAGTGGTTCCTTTAGGGAGGATGAGACACACTATTTGTTTCATTGTGAAGAATACAATACTATTCGTGAGGGGAAAAAAAGCATAATTTTTTTTTAAACAGAATATTGCGAAAAACTGAGGACACAGTTAGTGAGTGCTAAAATGGAACTACGACGATGACGCGATGAAAACTCGTGCAAGGTATACTGCAGAGGCGTAGAACAATCGAAATATAAAAAAGAAATAACTCAAACCTACGTGATAGAAAAATGTAACGAATTTTAAAGGAGACGGTAAGACATTTTAGTTTTGATTGTTACTGCATGGCGAATTCGTGAACATGCATTATTCTGGATGGTCGATATCCAGGCGGTATGGTGTTTGGAATAGTAGCATCTATTCATTGCTGTGGGTTGACTGCTTACCTTAATTGCTTTTTGCTTTGAACCCCCCCAGTGTCAACCCAGGCAGTAAAGGTAATGACATTAAAACTGTTCAGTGTTCAGTGTTTTCTCTCTCTCTCTCTCTCTCTCTCACCACCCCAGCTTCAGTAGTCAAAACAAATACTGTCTAGTTCCAGAGCTCATAATAACCTAACGTTTCGTCCAATGAAATCACAGCGATTTCATGGTAGGAATGAAATAGGGAGATTTAACACGTGCGTATACATACCTACCTACCTACATAACTTTACACACACACACACACACACACAGTAATATATATATATATATATATATATATATATATATATATAGATATATATAAAATAAATTCCAAGGATAAGTAACCCGAGCACAGAGAGAGAGAGAGAGAGAGAGAGAGAGAGAGAGAGAGAGAGAG
>JADBJO010024737.1:5000-24750 GCA_016801955.1 Conus betulinus
GTTTTGTCTGACATTCAATTTTTTGTCGGACAAAACGGTCTGGTTGGACAAAATGGTCGTTGTCGTATATAATATTGTCGCTCATAAAATCGTGTCACGGCGACAGTATTTCCTGGGAAATACTGCAGCTGGTTCTTGAAATATTGTCTCTCATAAAATCGTGTCACGGCGACAGTATTTCCTGGGAAATACTGCAGCTGGTTCATTAAAAATTATCGCTGAGCGACTTAATTTAATAAAAATTGGTACCGCAAAAGGATTTCACAAGAAATATCCATATAAAATCGTGTTGTTGCTGCCTAAAAAAAAAATCATGTCGCAGCGACAGCATTTCATATAAGAAATTGCTGCCAAAGAAAAGTTGTCGCTCTGAGACAGCATTTCCCGTAAAAATACGACGTCGAAGACCTGATCGGTCTCTGCCCCAACTCTACCCCCACCTCTCTCTCTCATGGGTATACGTATCAGTTGCCCCATTGTCTTTCTGTCTATTATTTATGTGTCTGCTTGACTGTCGGTCTATCTTTCTGTCTCTGTTTTTCTCGCTCATTCTCTCTATGTATCGCCCTTCCTCTATCCGTTTGACTCTCTTTAGTTTCACTCTGTCCATCAAACTGTCAGTTGGTCTCTGCCTTAAGCTCAAATCCAATCACATTTCTTTTCCCAAACGTTTTTAAGCCTGCCACCTCCTCCACAGCACTCCTTTTATTTGATAAATTATTGTAGGCCCTATCTAACTAGCCGCAATTCTTAAACATTCAAAGATTTTGGTCAAAAGAAGCGACTATTGTCTCCAATTTCAAAGCAGGAAAGATCAGATGTTGCAGAGTCACTGTCTTTGACGCCTTTCAACAGTCACAGAATATATAAACAAATTCAAAGAGTTCCGAATCGTTTGAAATTCACTGACGTCATATTTTCATTTTTATTGTATTCATTTGATGCTCTCTCTCTCTCTCTCTTGTGTATGTGTGCGTGCGTGTGTGTATTTACATTCGTGTTTCACCACTGCAGGGAGAGTTAGGTACCATGGGGAATAGCTGCCACAGGGAACAGCTGTTGCGAAGCGAAGCAAGTGGGGCAAAGCCACTAGTATATATGGAAACAATCCAAGACACTATCCACAACAGAGAGTGTATAATAATAGCTTATCCCACTTTCATGAATAAAAACTCATTAAGAAAAAAAAAAAAGTTCCTGTGCGCCTCTTCATACTTTGTATGGGGATTTTGCAATTTAGACACTAACCTCTTTTTGGCTTTTTTTTTGAGTGCATGTTTTGTGTGTATGCGTTTCTTCTTCTTTCTTCTTTTTTTTTTAAGTAACAATAGGACCATGTTTCAAAATCTGTGTCATAGATTTGTGTGAAATGTTGTGGATATTTTGAAGTCAGAAGTGCCAAGTTAGACCCAAGGAGGAAACCACAGCACCCATGACCTTCACCTTGGAAACTGGCAATATTTTTACGCCATAATATATATTGTGATGTCTTCCGTTGTGATCTTTAAATTTTGTGTGTGTCTGAATTAAACCATAGTCATTATGAATATTGGGTACTGATCAATGTGAAGGTGAAAATCACAGACATAGCTTAATGAAGTCTTGTTTATGAGTTTTATTTTTATGTCTAACCTTTAAAATGTGGCAATTTTTGTGTTACCATATTTTTTCTATACCCATTAACAAAACAAATGCAAAAACCCATCAACAAAACAAATGCTAAAATTAAACTTTTTTAGTTTTAAAGAAAGGAAAACTTCTAATCTATGTTAGTATTTAATGAAAATTGAATATTGCTATAACCTTAAGCCGGAATGTCGAAACCCATGTGGTAATGAAAAGGAAAGAAAATTAAAAACTGTTACACACACTAAGTTCTCATCCCCAGCTGGAGCACTTGTACTATTGTGTTTAAGGTTTCAGCTGGTGGAATGATTCTTGGAGCCTTCAAGACAGTGTTTAAAAAGAATGTCCCCATGAAAATCCACTTTTGCCACTCTTAGACATTTCTCTGTAAGGATGTTGCTCTGTCTGAGTGTCAGTAACAAGACCAAACATACCTCTGCTGTTCACTCTGGTCAAAATTTGCAAAACTATGCTTTTTGCATTTCTTTTGCTGGTCACTAGTGGTCAGTATAAGTTAAGATTTTCAAAGTTGGGACGTGATTGTAAATAATGAATGCTGTTCCAGTTTAAGGGCATAATAGGATTTGAGCCATATATCCCATGCAGCCTTGGGGTGAAAAATATGCAAATCTGCAATGCAGCATGAGACCAAACCTACTGTGCAACCGATGGCTGAAACAAGAACAATGCAGTCAGCCTCGGGCCGAAAACTGAAATTGCCAACTAGAATTTGAAAATAACTTTGGAGCCTGGGCTGAATTTGAGAACCTATGTCCAAATTTACAACATAGCCCACGATTAAGCGTATATTCGCCAAGTTGCAAAGTCATTTTTTGGCTGAAGGTTGTAATGAATTTTCAGTTCAAGGATGCATTGTAACTCGGGTCAAGGATTGGCATGCAAATTCAGCCAAAGGCTGCAATGTATTTCGGTCCAAGAATGCAGTGTAATTTGGCTGAAGGCTACAATGTATTTTATGTCCAAAGCTGCACTGTATATACAGTGGTACCCCCCTTATAGGACCCCCATTATTAGACTCTCCCACATGACCTACTTCTCCGAAACACTGTTCTTTGTGTGTATTAAAATAACCCCTTTTATAAGACCCTCCTTATAAGATCTAATTTTGGGGATTTTTGAAGGTCTTATAAGAGGGTACCACTGTATCTGCCCAATTCCACTTCCACAATTAAGGTCATAGATGTACATACTACATATATGCCTGAGTATTTTAAGACAGAGAAGGAAAGTTCACACAGTCAGAGGCAAACATAAAGAGGCACAAAATTAACAAAGAAATATTAGGTCTGACAACATTTACCCAGACACTGAAGCCTTAAAATATTTGGACACTAAAGTGTTTTATTTAGAAAGAGAAATCAAATTGTAATGCAAAACTTGTCACTGATCAAGGAAAAAAAAGAAGGAAACATCAAACAAAAAACATCATGCAACAGATTCTTTTCTAGCAAACTTAGAAAGAACAGATAAATCTTATCAGTTGATTTGTTCTTTACCAAACTTAGCAACAGATAAACCCTATCCAATCAACACCCTGGATCCAGAACATCCTGACAGGCCAGCAGCAAAGGGTGGTTGTGGATGGTGCCATATCGGGTGTCATTTCTGTGGAGTCTGGAGTTCCCCAGGGCTCAGTCCTGGGAACTGCCCTATTCCTCCTCTACATTAACGATCTCCCCAAGCAACTATCCTTGGCCACTCGCCTTTTGAAGACGACACACTCTGCCACAGGAAAGTTGACTCCCCTAGCGATCATGAGAACCTTCAGCAAGACTCAACAGAATGGCAAGCTGGGAAACAAGAGAAATGCCAGACTCTTCATGTCACCAGGAAGAGACAACAGCAAACTGACACTTACCAACTGCATGGTCAAAACCTGGAAACAGCTAAGGAGTCTAAGTACCTGGGAGTCATCAACTCCTGCGTCCTTAGCTGGGACACTCACATAAATAATATGACCAACAAAGCCAGCAAGACTCTTGGCTTCCTTCAACGAAATCTAAAGGTTGGGTCAGTTAGTATCAAAGAAAAGGCCTACAAAGCATTGGTACAGCCCATACTGGAGTATGCGGCACCTGTCTGGGACACCTACACTGCCAAAGACATCAGCAGAGTGGAAAAGGTGCAGCTTTCAGCTGCCTGCTGGGTGGTCAATAGGTATCGCCAAACATCCAGCGTGGAAGACATGATTAGGCAGCTGCACTGGACCCCTCTCGCAGACAGGAGGCGCACAGCGAGACTTGTAACCCTCTTCAAGTACCACCATGGAGAGGTTACCATCAACACCCCTTCCAGGCCAACCCCAGGGCCACCCCCCCACAAGGCCTACACGACAATCCCACCAGTCTCCTATCTCTCCTTCCTTGTAAGACCAACTACAGGAAATATTCCTTCTTCCCATGGACCATCAATGAGTGGAATTGCCTTACATCTGAGGCCATAACATCATCCTCAGTGGAAAGCTTCAAATCCCGGATCTGATGCCCTTTCCCCTTTCCTCTCCCACCTGCCCTTCCCGTCTCCCCCTAAACATGGTCGTGTCCACTGCTCCCCCCTCCCTATCCCCATTCTCCCCGTTCTGCCCCTCCCCATTGTCAACACTGTATAGCTGATCTTCTGGGCAGCATATTTCCACTGAGACTGCTACCGGAGACCCCCCAAAATGTCAGAACTTCAAAATGATGAAGGTGGACATTAAATGAAAGGAGTTGAACTTTACACACTTTCACAATAAACTCTGAACTGCATGCAACTTACGATTAAATTTGCATTGCAGCCTTTGACTGAAATTACAATGCAACCCATGATTACAGCTACTGATGCAGCTACAGGCAGCCACCAACCTCACATTGCAGCCTTGGACCGAAAAAATAAAATTGCAGCATTGGGTTAGAAAATGAATGTGCAGTCTTGGGCCGAATATACAACGTATGAACAAATCTAGAGCATAGCCCATGACTGAATGTATATTCCGCCCAGAGGTGCAAAGTAAATTTTTGCTGAGAACTGCAGTGTACTTTCAGCCCAAGGTTGCCTCATCATACAGCCAATGACTACATACAATGCCTGTTCTGCCAAGGGCTGCAATGTATTTTTGGTCCGAGACAGCAATGTCATTCTGCCGTAGGCTGCAAAGCAACTTTGACTGAGGGCTACAAAATATGTTCAATTCGGTGTTGGACCATACATTCGGCTGAAGGATGCATTGTATATTCAATCCAGTTCCACACTCCCAATTAATGTCATAGATTGAACATTTTCTGAAGTTTTGAAACATCCTTTAAACAGTTTCAAACACAGCTGCCAAGCCTTCCCGGAATTTTTTTCTTTCATTGAAAACTTTAGTTTTCACAAGAGCTATTTTCTTCTGTTCATCTAAGTCCCTGCCTGCAAAAATGTTTCCGCCCCTCAAAGTCAAAAACTCGACAATGGCCTGTCTGCTCGGCAGACAGCCTTTTGAGCCTGTCCCTTCTGCCCTTATGAATCTCTCAAAGTGTGAACACACGATTTCAGTTGCATCAGAGTTCCACTGATAGTAACCCCTTCGCACAGCTTTAGGTTTTGCTGTGTGTTGGTTCAAGCGTGGAACTGAATCTTGTGGTTTCACGTGGAATGTCTGGCGCAGTGTCATTTGATGTTCCTGCCATTTCACATTCTTGCATTGCTGTGTGTGAGAGTGAAGGGGAGTGAACATCATTTTTTGCCTGAGATGTTGAGCATTCAGAGGAATTAGGAATGCTTTTTCCATTTTGGTCAATCTGAAACAAGAACCCCCCAACTCTTGTCATTTCCATAATGGCAAGGGGAGACTGGTAGACATTTTTATTCATCTCACTGGAATGTCCCATGTGTCTGTAAAATATGTCCCTCTGTTCCTCAGGCAGATCTTGAAGAGCAAAAATTGTTGACGCTCTATGACGAAACTTGTCTGCTATGAGTAAACTCGGCCTTTCCAACTGACCTTCAAGAGAAGCCAAAATGGCTTTGATGCTGTTGTAGCCTGATGCGTGATCCTTGGAACCACCAGTGTTGGGAAACAAATAAGGATTGTCATTCTCGATGCTTGCATTTGACCTTTCCGAGACCAGCTTTCTCACTGCTTCAATTGTGTCTTTAGGAATCAAAACAGGCACAAGTTTGCGGCTTCCTTTTCCTGCCTGGTATGCTAACTTATTCTCTTTGATAAGAACTTGTTCGAGAGGATCCTGAACATTTGCAACCATTTCAGGGTCAATCCAATGGTCTTCTTCTGCTTCTTGCCATTCAGTCAAAGTCAATCGGGCTGGTTCACCACCACGCCTTGCATTTGAAATTGTTAGTCTTGACACAATCAAGTTTCGCAACTCTACAAAGTCATGAGTGTCATACATTCTATATTCATCTTCTAGCATGGCTTTCATTCTCTCCAGTATGTACTTCCTAACAATGCATATGTCCTTTTCAAGCGGCATCTCTCTGGGTTTACGAAGTGAGTTTCTTCGCCTTTCACATTCAGTTCTGCACTGAAAAACAAAAACTCCCAGTTGTTGTCAAGAACAGCTGAGAAGTAGTCCACTTCAACAGACTTTGCTATTTCATTCAGTTGTATGTAGTGGCCTTTCATCATTTTAATCAGTCTTTTCAACATGTAACCTATAGACAATTTCAAGGCTGATTTCTGTCCCATCCCATTTTCTTTTCTCACCAGACTTTCAATGGCTTGTTCCAGCAAATCATAATACTTTCTGTTCAGTAGTTCTTCACCTGTAAGGGATTTGAAATCACTGGCATTTCGAACTTCCAGAAGCAATTTCCCCATCAGCCGCATTTCCCCCATTATGCTTTGTCTTTCTTTCGGCCAGATTTGGCCCAGAGCTTCCGTCCAAGAAGGAGAATGGCCATGTCTGTTCGACAAAGATTGCCAACTCATTGTCCCTGAAGTGTTTCAATATTTCTTTTCGAAAGTCTTCAGGAATAGTTTCACTAACAGGTTCGCAAATGTCAATGGTTTCTGCCTGCAGGCTTTCATTCCTCGAACAATGCTTCTGTTTGTGCTTTCTGATAAGTTTCTTACTGAAGAAGCCATTACAGCCTCCACAAAGCACAACTTTACTGTTGCCTTGACGTCTCTCCCTGATCAACTGTTCAGGTCCAATGCCCTGTCCCAAAAGTTCTTTATTTCTGTTCAGAATGCCAGCTTTTCTGATTGAATCAAAGGCTTTTGCTTGCTGACGAGGAGGTAGCTTTAAAGCTGCTTGAACTTGTTCTTTATCGGAATGCTTTCTTTTCAGATGTCTTTTGAGATTACTCTCAAAAGACCCACAATACAGACAGGGTCTTTTGGGTTTTCCCGATCTACAAGATGATGCTGCTAAATTTGAAGTAGCCGAGACTGAAGCAGTATCAACTGATGGCGACGTGGCAGTAGCTGTGACTGAAGCAGCAGCAGCTGTGTGCAGTAGCTGAGACTGAAGCAGTAGCAGCTGATGGCGACGTGGCAGTAGCCGAGACTGAAGTAGTAGCAGCTGGTGTGGCAGTAGCTGAGACTGAAGCAGTAGCAGCTGGTGTGGCAGTAGCTGAGACTGAAGCAGTAGCAGCTGCTGGTAAAGTGGAAGGCACACCTGCTGAAACACATCAAATAACAAACAAGACAAAATTATTTTAGGAACAAGGATCTAAGGGTCTAGGGCACCCTGTCCCTCCACCCCCTGACCAGTCCCCCCTGCTATTTGACTTCTGGCCATACCCCCCCCCCCCCCCCCCCCCCCCCCCCATCTTGCGCCCTGGTATTTTTGCCCCCGGGTCACTTGTCCCATTCCTGATGGACATTTATCCCAGGAATATGTTTTTGTGTGTAGGTGTGTGCAGTGTATGTGTGTCTGTCTGTTTCTCTCTCTCTCTCTCTCTTGTCTGCCTCCGAATGCGTGTGCACGTGTGTATGTACCAGTGTTAGCATTCAGTCATGTGCACACAAGTGCATGTACGTATGTATACATGCAGATGGAAGTGAGGTTATGTTATTACATAGATTATTTCCATCTGTGTGTGTGTGTGTGTGTGTGTGTGTGTGTGTGTGTGTGTGTGTGTGTGTGTGTGTGATGTGTGTGTGGGTGTACAGGGAGGTGCAATGAGTAGCAAAAGTCCAGGGTGCACACACACACACACACACACACACACACACACACACACACACACACACACACACACATGCAACTGCGCACACGCACACACACACACACACACACACACACACACATTCAGTAAGTAAATGTCCGTGGAAAATGTCTGCCAGAAAATGGGTGCAAATGACCAGAGGAGAAATGGACTGAGTGACAAATGGTTCCAGGGATAAATAAATAGCAGGGGGTAAGTGACCAGAGGCAAATGTCCCGGGGAATGGGGGTGGGGGGAAGAAGCCTGATACCAAGGAGTAAAAACTAAAATATGAAACATGTGTGGTTGAGTTGTAGACATGTGCTCCATCCATTATGCTCCATTATATGTCACACCTAATCATCTTCAGCACTCACATGCAGACCTAGTCTCTGATAGCCATCATATTTACTACTCAAAAGAATTCAGAGTCATTGCATATTTTAAGGCTGATTTTCAAACATCAAAAATTTATTTGTTGTATGCATCCTAAAATAAGTGATCCTATCTATGAAGTAGATGTCCACGTAATGCGATTTGAGTTAAACACAAACGTTACCTCATTTGGCGTCCCATAGTGTGCACAAAAAGGAGCATACAAATAACAGAAAAATGACTGCACTTGGGATACGTTTTGCTGACCAAGCAGTAACGACACAAATGAAAAACTGAAGTGCATGTGCCGGGCAGGTCTTCTCTCACCATATTTTTAAGCAGTTACTCAGTTCAGATGCGTATGTAAGAATGTGGCATCTAGGCCTTTAAGCCATGCCCACAAGACGACGACAAAGTGAGACTGAATGTGGGATGGCAGTGGAATGCCTTCAGGAGGGTGTGGCACTACAAGAAGTTGACAGGCGACTACGAGTGAGTCTTTCAGTCATCCAGAGACTAAGGGACAGCTATAACAACATGGAAGTGTGCAGGGAGTCACACAGGCTTGGGTGACCAAGAATGACAAGACAAGAAGATGGTTACATCATCCTTAAAGAACAAAACTGCCACTACTCTGAAGATGCAGCTACAGGCAGCCACCAACCTCAGCATCAGTGACCAGACAATTCGCAACAACTGGCTACATGAAGTGAACACTCAATCAAGGCAGGCTGCTGTGCAAGCCCCATTTGATCAACAACATCACCGGGCCACATGTCTGGACTGCGCCCGGCATCATCTTGCATAGACAAAGCAGCAGTGGTCCAGGGTGCTCTTTTTCTGATAAGTCACACTTCACACTGTCCTTAAACAACGACAGAAGACGCTGCTTTTATGTAATGTCAGAAAGGTCCATGTTTTTATGGGAAGCTAAAAGACATTTGTGCGCGAGTGAAGCAGTTTTAAATTTACATTTATTAAAATGGTCTCATTGTTTGTAAATTCATCATCCCCCCAAGGTAATTATTACAGGAAGTCAGTCATATGACATCTTGCATTCTGGGAAAGAAACAAATAACTAACAAATTTTTTAAAAAAAGCCATCTCACCTAAATCTGTCGATCATGCATTGAATATAAAGGGAGTGGTCCTGTGATAGTAGACACGCTGCCTACTATCACATTGAACAAATCTGATTTCTGAGACCCCAATGTCGAGTAAGTTATTCAATGTTGTTTTTCCACGAGACCAGAAGCAAATTTTAATGTTGTGATCTATGAAAATGGTATATTTCACGCATTTTCAGCATATTTCTTGCAGAAAACATACACCTGATTTACCCCACATTTAACACCTTTTGGCAAGAGGCTGATCTATTCTACCGCCAAATTATCTGGCAACCAGAAATTCCAATAGGAAGAACAGCAATGACTATAAAATAAAGAAACTTCCGTCACATTCTAACTATTTAGTGGAGACAAACCCTTGGATCGGATACCGTTGCTATTTGATAAATTTATGATAGTGTGTGTTGAAGTTGATGAACATGTTTGTTGCAAATAAGTTCAGTGCTTTTTAATATATTAGAAACGATGCTGGGAGGCCGTGTATGCAAACTAAAACCTTTGTCAAACCATCTCTTTCAATAAAGAAAATAAACGTCTCTGAACTTCCACACAGTCATTACATGTCGAAAATGAGCTGCATTTACAGGGGTCTGCTTTTCCCTAAACTAGTTTCTTGTTATAAGAAGGTTTGAGAGTCACACGTTTAGCGTTTAAATGGGTTCGAACTGTCAACTGGTGATTCTACAGGAAGAGTGACGTTTATCATCAGCAGTCTGTTTGCACTCGCTGAGTGGTGGAAAAAGTGGCCATTTTTCTTTTTTTTCAGTCTAAAAAAAACCAGAGATAACTAAAAAAACATGAAAACTAACCTTTCATATCTGACATCATTTCAGCTTTGCGTTTAGGCGAGGGGATATGCTATCTCTGGCAGTCTGTAAGAATCTTCATCTGGAATGAAATGAATTTAAACAATAATACATATGAGGAATCCCTTCAAACCCTTCGTGCCATAACCAAGTAAACTGGTCCATTATCACCCCAAAACTGCAGCTGAACTGTATGTGGAGAGTAAGTTTGTAATGCCATTTAACATACACACACAGGGGTGAGAGAGAGACATCCAGGTAAAAAGAGGCAGAAACAGATCAGAGATACCTAGTTGTATAGAATTCGGTATGTCCTTACTCGCTTTCTCTCTCTTCTCTATAACTCGCTCATTAATTTCAAACAATGTTCAGCGACTTACTAGTTATACCAAATTTTTGAAGTTGTCTACCATTTTTGTTCTCCTCCTCCGCTCTCAAAGAATGGAGTGTGGTGGGGATGTTGAACGAATGGGCACACACATGATGTTCTGACCCATAGCTGGATGCATTTATGCCTTAGTAATCAGCACTTTAAGGCTGTTAACATGTATCAAATTAATTATGGTACATGGAGGAAAAAAAATTCTGAGAATTCCTGTGGATCTACAAACAAACATATAAACTGCTGTTTTCCTACTGAACACATTGTAAAAGATAACCAGTTATGGTCACCAAAAAGGAAAGAAAGATTCAGAGACCATAAACCCAAATTCCCACCCATGTCTATGCTAATGTGATCAGAACTGGATGTACATCTCAAGTTTTATGAAATGACCAGAAAATCAATAGAAAGAAAGAAACACCCAAAGGTCGTTGATGAAACCAAGGATATGCAACAGTCATGTTTGCCTGTCATAAGGAAACAGTCTTCCCCAGTTCTGGGTGAGCTTGTAAACACTAAGTATGCAATGGATCCTAGCTGCTCCCCGCTTCATACCACTAGATGCAATGCAACAGAATCCTGTACAATGTCCCCATGAATGTATTCGGGCAGGTTTAGGACTCTAAGCCCATCAGTGGGGGGAGGAACGTAGAAAGAATACTAAAATAGCTCGCGTAAAACTGACCCAACCACAGCCACATGTTGCACTCCTACCCTTAATCTTTACCCAAACAATTAACAGCTTAACTCATTTCGCCAAAGTGTGAACCTCGTTTTGAGTTTTTTAAAATCCCTATCAGACATCATCTGGCAATTTTCTTGTAATCATATTCAGTCTCACAAGTACTTTCTCGAGTTCATCGCTGCCACAGACAAAAAAGACAAACAGACAAACCCTTGATTTTGCATTGAAACACATCACTAACATGTGTGACCAGATTTACCCCATATATACATTTTTACCAAATTTGAAGACATACGGACGGACGGATGGACAAAGTGAAAGACAGTACCGAGCGTATCTTTTGTGACAAGTAAAAAATGCTCCCTTACGACCACCCAATGATTCTAAATCTGGGATGACTCTAGGTATCTGGTATTCTGAATGAACAGAGTCGTCAATCCATCTCCGCCCTCCTCTGACTCTGTCAGGGCATCGGTGGTGGTTCAGAGTCGATTCTGTACGCAATCTTGTCCTCCCATCTCCTTGGATTCCCATCCTGGTACATCCTAAGTTGTTAGATTACAAAATTAGTACTCTTCTCTCCTGCTGCAGTCAATATAAATGTATCTCTTTTGCGCCACTCCTCACTGTCTCTCTCTCTCATCTCTCCATTCCTGCCCCTTAGGATATCCCCTCTCATTTAACACTCTTCCTTGTAACCATTAATCAAAACAATTCACTTCTGTTTGGTGCATCTCAGTTTGGATTTAAAGAAATTCAAACAATATATATAAAGGAGGAGAAATTATCTGAATAATGGTAGGTAGGAACAAGGATGGGAGGGGTTTGATGTTAGTGATCACGGCTGCTCAGTAGTATTGTATGGACGGACAAGTGGTAGTGTGTGTTGTGTGCGTGTGTTGTGTGTGTGTGTGGTGTTTTGTGTTTGTGTGTGTGTGGGAGAGAGAGTGTGAGAGAGTGCGTGTGTGGCATATGTGTGTGTGTGCGTGTGCTTGCATGGGTGTGTGTCGGCGAGCTGCACTGCTAATTTCTGCATCCTTTAAGTTTAACAGCCACTGTAAATTTCCCAAGCAAATGCCCAGTCCCTAATAGACACCCTCCCCTATTTTTGGGCCAGAAAGGTAAGTAGTTATGCATAGGACACTACTTAGCATAACGGCGCACACCATTTTTCTTGCAGTTGGCTTACTTTATGACTCATGCTTCCTCTGTCTCAGTGTCTGTGTGCCTCCATAATACCCAACCCCCGCCGTCCCCATCCTCTCTCTTCGCTCCCCTCTCTTAATGCTCTTCTCTGTGCTTGACCTATCTCAATGTCTTTCCCGCTACCCATCTGCCTGTCTCTGATGTGTCCTGCTGTCTGGTCCCTTTACATTGGAACCATTTTACTATTAAAATAAGATGTTAAAAATATTCTGGTGAAAGCCGACATGAAAAAAAAAATCAGATGAATTTGATAGATAAACATACTGTCATTCCTTTAGGGATTTGCAAACCACCCACCCAACAACCACTGAAAATCAGGATATGATAAAATGATGGTGCATCCAAGGGCCGCGAGTGCCCATCCTGGCCCTCCATACTATTTCTACTGTCTCTCTCTCTCCTCTCTGAGGCATCCCCTTTTTGCCTGTCCTCTCTTTTTTCCAGTTTTGTCCTCTGTATTTGTTCTAGAAAAATCTTTCTTCCATTGATTCTGTTTGTTTTTTTTTAACCATTGCCCCCAAAACTGAAGCCACAGAAACTCCATGTCTTTGACCCATGTCCACTCTAACTTTTGATAGAATTTCCTCCTATGTTTTTTCATGTTCCAGACACATGTACAGATGAGGCATTCTTTTGTGTCTTTATATTAAGCGTTCCAGGAAACACAAAACATGAAGAGAATGCAGCCACCATGAAGATCGGGGGCTCGACAGAAACAGCATTGCTTCCACCTACCGTTAATGCACCATAGCACATTGTTTAGGTGCAGGTTTTGGTGCTTAAACTTACAAAAATAACACGCAGTAGCGGCAATACTCTATTGTCAAAACGGGAATGCTTTTCAGGTACAAACTAGCCAACCACCCACCCTACATTTGCCCACAATCCATGCAGAAGGTGTGGGGCATTTGGCGGGGAATTTTATGGTACTTACTATCACATGCAGGTGCCATCATCAGCTTCCTCCGCGTGTTCCGCACGGATTATCCTGCTAGCAAAAAAAATTACATATTTTTTTGAAATCTCAGTAGTTTATTCGAAGTGATTCATTTCATTTCTTAAAATTAAAATTTAGAAATACAAGAGATAATTACCATGAAAACTCATATTGAAATATACGAACTTGCAGTTGAGTTGTCTACTGGTGAATTTGGTTGCAACAAACTTTCCGCTGTAAGATCTAGTATATTACCACCATTGATCTCTACACATCTTGTTGACTGAAACAGTGAAGAATCAGGTTGGAGGTGTAGGGGAAGGCAGCCTTGTTTTGCAGCAGTTTTATTTTTTTTTGCAAACCTTAAAAATGCATAGCACACCTGCAATGAAACAGCCTAAGCAGCCCCTGATAGAAACCTCAGGCATTTCAAAAAGAATGAAACAAAGAACAGAGCTGGAAAAAGCTACTCAGTTGTCCCATCAGACACACCACATCAACGACCAAACTTTCACGAAATTTTGAAGGATTAGTTGTTGGTTTCCCTGCATTTGATTAATCTAAGTTCTAGCCTGACTGCTAGTTAATACGCATTTTTTTTGCCATCAGAAAATCATCCTTTCAGTATTACATGTAGGTCAAGCTGTAAACGCCGCTTTGCCGGAGAATTTGAATTTCTGTGTGGTACACACACATGTGCTCACTCCTCAACAGGTCTCCACATACACATTACCACACACATGGTCTCTCTCCCATCTGGGGGGTGGGGGGGCCCTACCGAAGCCCTCTCTCTCTTCTCTCGTCCATAGCTCTTCATCCTCCCCAAACTCGACGCATCCCATCAACGGTCTTCAGGCTCTCTCCTCTCGGGGGGGGGTGCGGGGGGTCGGGGGGTCCTACCGATCTCTCTCCGCGGGCACTCGCTCTCTCTCCTCGGGTCCGATTAAATGGCGCTCTACAGGGGGCTTCGCATACAGTCATAACTGTCTCCTTTGCAACGCTCATCTTTTCGCTCTACATTAATAATATTTCCCTCGCTTACAGTGTGCTATTTTATTTGTATTAGATAGGACATTTTATATATGAAAGTGGTAATTTGGTGGAAAACAGCCATGTGCTACCAGAAAATGTTGTGGAGGCATACGGTTTTAATGCAAAAAGGTTGTGCTAGCACTGAAATAATTCCGAAACACAGGTTGAGCAAACATTAGTACTGTCTAATAGTATACAGATTATCCATCCACAATTCTGTCAAAAATAAAAGTGTAACGTGCAATATGTGTTGAGTAATCTTGAAAACTTGTCCCACGCCACGTTGATCAGTCCTATAATCTCAAGTGATATCCCCCCACACACACACACACACACCGGGTACCTTATAGACGTTCCATTAGCCACAAAAAAATGAATGTGTATGTTTACCAGCACCCGAGGCCTGACCCTAGAGATTTTGGCTGCTGACACTATTAATTTTTTTTATTAATGATTTTTTAAAAGACAGCAATTGTGAGCAATTTTAAAAACACTGGCAAAACCTTACGTGCTCTTGCGAAGCTTAAAAACCTCATCAAAAGTAGCCATGCAAATAATGAATCTGAAATGAAATACAGTAGGCATTAACACACTCGGGTCCCGTTCGACTCTGAGAATAGCCTTTTCGACTTTACAAAGAATTACTAAAATATGGTTAGGTCAAAAATTTTACATGTTAAGAGAAGAAGGAAGAAAGAAGAAGAATCACTGTTCACGTGATAATGTCACAAATGCTTGTTTAGGCGGGGCAGCCTTCATATCTTGCGAGGCCTACAAAATATGTGACTTCTAGGAATATGACACACCCACCCAACAACTATCCCACTCGCCACCTTTTATTTACAGTCTTCAAATTGGAATCTCAGGCATTATTTATTTCGTGTGGTGTCCAGTCATCAATTACTGAAAACTGAAAGAAGCTGAGATTACCACTTCCAAATTCAAGAGGTCCCAAAGCCTAAGTTGGGGATGAAACCCCAGCCGGCCATGCCCTGGGGGCCCCATCCTTGAAACTTCTTTTGCTTTTTTAATTCGGTAACCCTACAACCCATGAAGTACTTGAAATAGAAAAAGGTTCACTGATATTAATGTCACAAGAGCCACTGTGGCTCGTTGGTTTTCACGTAGCGCGTGATCCAGTCACTTTGCAAACGATCAGTTTTCATTCAAAAAAACTTAGCACCCATTGGTGTGACCCTAGGAAATTACTCTTATTTTTTCCCCCCATCCATCCAGGTGTAAAATGGGAATCTGACATATCAGCTATGAAAAAAACGGTCCCCCATGAAGGATGAGACTTGGAACAACCGAGGCCACTGTTTGCGAACTGAGCAAAAAAGTTAGGCACAAGTGAAAGCACATTCTGATTCATTAGGTAGTCCACTGCTTTGCCTGATGGAACCATGACTGACGCACATAGTATTATCTTGTCTGCACGAAAACATATGGTGTTTTGCAGAACAAACAACCTCAACGGCAGAGAATAATAAGCCGTAAACTTGCATCGTCCTACTGCATATGCCTGCTGCTGCCGCCCCAGTACTTGGTCTTTAAGATTTTGGTTTTGCCTTTCTTTCTTTTTTTCGCTTTTGCCGTTATATGGGGCCTACTGTGGCCGTGGGGCCCCCCCTCATATTCATGGAAACCTCGAACTAATGGTCGGTATTTTTAGTTCAACTAGTTTTTTTTTTCTCGTTTTCTTGTTCTTCTTATATTTTCTTCCTGTGAACGACGCACACTGCTGCTAAGGTTTTTCTAAAGGCCTACTGGAACAGCGCCTTGTTACGGAGTATAATACGAATCGAATCTACCGATTGATTCAGATTGCAGTGAAGAAGCTTATTTAGTCTTCGCAATATGCGTATAAACATGCACACACCACTAAAGCCCAAAGTTACCAAAAATTCCTTACTCTTCGTGTGTCAAGGCGTCTGCCCGCAGCGCGAAAGTACATTTTGTTTCTCTCGCTTCGTCCTGCCGGAAGACTGACCGCTTGTCACTTCCAAAGGGAACTCTGTCTGTCTCTGTCGGTTTTTTGGTGTCTGTGGTGTGATACCCTTCGAAACCAATCGCATTACACGCGGATACGGATGTTCATGTGGTCATAAAGAATACAAGTATCAGGGGCAAAAATCATTGCCAGGACCTAATCAATTTCCCATGATTTAAAGTTTACACCTCCCGCAAAGTAAACTTTACAGGAGCTGGGCTCGTACAAGGTAAATGCGAAGTAGGAGGGACGAAGGATGACGATTTGGCCCCAGATTTGGGTCTCGTTCAATGCCTCGCTTTCTCAAGCCCCGACTGAATTCTAAAAAATAGCTTGACTTTGACGTTGTGTGATGTATATATGGCAAGATCGACGGTTCCAGAAAAGAATTACAAAAGCCCCTTTGGTTCTGGGTTGTTTTAAAATAGGTAATGGGATTACAGAAGTTCATGGTACTTTTTTTTCAAAACAACCCCCTCGAAAAAAAGATATTTTACCAATAGGAGCTGGGTACCTGATAAAATCGCCTGTTATGCGCTTGGCTGCCTGACGTAAGGAGCTGATCATTTAATCCTGAGTTGGTATTTCGACCAGCCCTATTGGCTCGAGTAAGCTCTACAGTCATAGGTGTACTCGCAACCATGGACTCTCGTTTTCTTCATGGTATATAATCGCCCGATAGCACATTGAAATATGGCTGTATGCACCATTCACCCCTTCTTCATCGCGTGGGTGTGTCTTCACTATCTCGTGGTCGTGTGGAGGGTGCTAGGTATCGTCTCAACGTCACCACGTGCAGGGGGGGTGACGAGGGGGCACAGTTTGTCAGAAACGGAGGGGAGGCAACCACTGGTGGTGGTGGGGGCAACCTGTGATGAATTGTGGTATCGGCGGCGTGGGGTGTCTGGACTTGGATAAGAAGAGATATAATGAGAGAGGAAGAGAGAGATAGGAGCGGAGGGAGGATGGGAGAAGAGACAAGGGAGGGGGGGGGGGGAGGGGAGAAGGAGGGAAGAAAGAAAGCGAAGATAAAAAGGGAGGGAGGGGCTGGAAAAAAGAAATCGACGAAAAGGGAGGGGTAGGGAGAAGAGGGAAGGTGTCGAGGGAGAAGGAAAGGCATGGGGGGGAGGGGGGGGGAGAGATAGTTGTGTGTATGAGGAAATAGGAAGGGGAGAGTAGTGAAGACACAAAAAAAAATTCACGACATAGTCGTGGATTGAATAAGCTATAGGCTAGTCCACTGGGCATCCATTAGCAAGGGGATAAGGGTATCATAGTGGGGACACGGGTTTGCCTTCAGGGTATAAAGAATGGTTTATTCAACACACACACACACAGATATCGGAGCTATATTATATTATATAGTAGATATAATTTATAGCTGATATATATTATAATATATATTATAGTATATATAGATAGAGATATATATAGTGAACGTTACATCTCCAACCCGGTTGAGACCGACATTACTTTCAGGTCAAAAAGTCACATAATATTCTTGTTAACGACTCATTGCATAATCCTCCACCAAAACTCAGCTGTAGTCCAATATGGTTTATATACGAGGCTGGCTATGGGCTAACGAGGTGGGTAGGATAACCATCGCTTTACATGAATACATATGATGTGGTCAGTCCTATTAATCATATGGAGAAAAGCTTAAGATCGGTTTAGTCGACCAAGCATTTGATACAAACGATGTATCAGCATCACAAACGATGTGTCAGCCTCACATCTGACTCATATGCCCGTAAACTTGAATGATTCACTAACCACCTTTACCCGCGTGCTTCCTGGGTCTTCCATGGACACCCAGTGACTCATAAAAACATCATATCTTGTGAACGGATAGAGCTAATGCTTACGAAACTTAGGAGTTTGTCAACGATCTTAATAGCCTGGGTCACTGACATTTTTGAAGTATGGGCACGATTCAATTATTCATCGTAATCAGGGTCTCGGTTCCCCCAGTGACCTAGTATATTTTAATGTGGTCCGCACATGACCCCCGCCATCGGTGGAGGGAGAGTTGCTGCCCGTTAGCAAGTGTGGGTCTTCCAAGCCCCACGCGATCTGAATAGGGATAAGCAATAGGAAAAAGCCTCTACAACATGTGTGGGTTCTTGGGGCGACTCCGCACGACCGGGTCTGTGTAGTCAGCAACGTCATCCGGTAAACGGTGTAATGAAATGTCTGAATAATGCAGCCTATTTTTGCTGCGTGAAATTAGGTGGCCTGTCCAACGCATTAATCACTCACCTGATTCCATTTTAATAAACGACTTATAGAGTCCATGTTTGTGGCTTAACATTAATGGGCTCACATGTTCATATCGACAGCAATGCATTTATGATCGCTACATTCTGCAAAGTCTTCATCCACCTGCAACATGAAACATTTACAAATGGGTGACCATGGAAGTTGTCGTGGCTTTGAGTCTGATTTCAAGGGACACAAAGTTCACAGACGTCACAATGTTACATGTGACATCCCTCTTTAATTGACAGGTAGGTAGACGGTGAGTGTTGACAGGAGGAGCGAGAGAAGAAGTGAGAGGAGAGGAATGAGAGAGAAAAACTATCCGCCTTGATAGCATCAGTTGGGGTCATGTGTCGAGGACATATGCACGGATGCACACACACCACATCCCCCACACCCACAGCGGTGAACACTGCACTTACTCCAACTTCTAACTCTACACGGCCGATAACAACGACACCCACACACTTTTCTCTTTACACACCAAAACCACACACACCCCCACACACACAGACCCAGACACACGACGCGCGCGCGCGCGCGGCCCGCTGCATACATACCGGAGTCCATTTACACATTGTCATTAATAACCACACACACCACACACACACACACACACACACACACGGACACACACCCACACCGACACAACCTTCACCCACACACACACCCACACTACACACACACCACCAACCACCACATACAGTGACTATCACCCCTACACACACTTCTGAGCAGGGGCAAAATTTAAACGCATCAGGCATACCAAAACGGGCTCCAGACGAGCCACACTCGACGCCTCCCTCCACGGAATGTCCGTTGTTGTCTTCAGCACCGCCTCATAAGACGCACCCACGTGCTGCCACGTCCATCACAACACACGACAATCATGGCGTCATCATAATGTTCCGGACGTGTATTCCAAACACGCAAAGACACATCAAACTGACACCATGACTGCGAACAAAGTGTGTGGAGAAGACCAGGAAGGATTTTCTTGCTGCTTTCTACAGACGAGCTTACGATGTTGTCCACGATGTGGCAGCCTGGATGAATCTCGTCTCTGTCGGGACTGACAGGCCTCAGCCCCAGCTCCCTCCACTGGGCACAATCTGCGCACCCAGGGGATCTTGGAAGAGGAGGACACAAGACGTCGAAGTCAGAAGGGC
>JADBJO010024738.1:0-7500 GCA_016801955.1 Conus betulinus
GACCCCCTTGCTATCAGAGATAAACAGAGATAGCAATGAATCTGTGAGCGTTTCTGAAGTCTTCGCAACATCAATAAGACCGTAAACAGCTTGTTATCATTTTCATTATGCGTAGGCCCTCCCACCTTTCTCTCTCTCTCTCTCTCTCTCTCTCTCTCTCTCTCTCTCTCTCTCTCTCTGTCTGTCTGTCTGCCTGCCCCCCCCCCTCTCTCTCTCTCTCTCTATATATATATATACATCTCTCTCTCTCTCTCTCTCTCTCTCTCTCTCTCTCTCTCAGACACCCATGGCCATTTTAATTACTAACTTCGGGGTGCATAGATAGAGCGATGATCCAAGGTTTGGCAAAAAGAAAACGTTAATTATTCAATTTTCTATCAAGGAGCAAGTTCGTGGTGGCCAGCTGCTGTCGCTTTGCATCAGGATGATTTCAACAGGAAGCATGGAAGAGGCAGCGTTTTGGCTGATCCAATTCTGCCTTTGGGTGAACCAACTTGTAACTCGTACAGTAATCTAACAACGTTATTCAACCTTCACTGTTCTGTATTTCTTGTGACAGAAGTCGCCAAGGCTACTAAGTTTATATTGGGGAATTTGCTGCCCGAACTGGGGAACCGATTTTTAAAAAAAATGTGTAAAAAAATAGACTAATAGATAGAAAGACTTCAAATTTTCAGCAAAAATCTATGAAAAGCTGAACTTTGCTTTGCACATGTTATTTTAGGGGGATGTGAATACATTTTTATGGCTCAAACGCCCAGTTTGGACTGTTTAGGCATTGAAAGCAGTCAGGCAAATACCAATTCCTTCCTTCCTTCTCCTTTGAGTTGTGTGCGACCCAGAGCAGTCCAGGGCCATCGTCCTTTCTCCTTTGACTTTTAAAGCAGTCTGAAACTGAGCCTGCTGCTGCTGCTTCAGTGCAGAACTCAAGCTTCCTCTTCCTTTAGGTGGGTGACACACTGACTGCCAGTCTGGAGCCCAACCTTTTTTTGTACTCCCAGTTCTTATAGAACAGGGAGTACTTGACAATGGGAACAAAGAAATGCTGTCTGTCTGTCTGTGTGTCTCTCTGTCCGTGGTTAAAATGTGTTCCACTCGCTCAAGACAAAACTTCTGGGTCGATCTTTCTGAAAATTTGTAGGCAATGTCATTATGGGTCACGGATGATGCCCGATGTTTTATTTTACTAGAATAGCCGTTACTAATGGCTAGAACAGCCCCAAACGGGTTTTCTTCTTTATGGAATACCTCAGTGACGAAATAGATTATGACGCAGGTTTGATTGTGACGTTTTTTTTATTTGACAAAATACCTATGTATTTGATGGATTTTTAAAATAGCGTTAGATCTAATAACTGACTGGCAGATGATGGATATTTTCATAGTAAACATGCTCTTGACATGTACACGCGTATTCAGGATAAACTGGGAGTACGTTTATATGCTTTGCATCTCGTTAGTTCACTATGCCGACAATGAAGGCAGTGCTAAACTGAACTCTGCTTCAATATGTGAACAAAGAGAGCAGTTCAGAATCCATTTCTTCTCCAGTACGATGACACTGAATGCATCTCTCAACACCAGGCCCTTCTTCAGTATGGCGACGTCAGAAGCAGTCCAGAACCCAAGCTTTTTCAATCAGTGTAGTGACGAATACACCCGAGAACACACCCCTGCCCCCTCTCCCCCCCCCCCCAAGCTTTCCTTTATGATGGTGACAATGAAACAACCCACGAAAAAATTTTTCTCTAGAGTGTACTGACACAGAAAGGAGTAGGCTATAGAGTTAATTGTTCGCGTTATCTATCTATCTATATCTATCTATCTATCCACATGACTGTGTATACGTGCGTGCGTGCATGCGTGCGTGCGTAGGCATACGTATGCGAGCGTGCGTGCGTGTATATGTGTGTGTGTGTGTGTGCGTGTGTGTGTGTGTGTGCGCGCGCGCACTCGAACACATGCTCACAGCTCTCCAAATCAAAGTCTGCATTTTGTTTTGCAGTCATTCTTTTCCTTGCAGTTTTCGTTCACAGTGGTCGTCTGTTGTGGTTTTACTGTGCATGTCTTCGTAAACCATCCTAAGCTCTTGAGAGATGAGCCGTTACAATAATTGAGAAACAAGTTGATGGGTAGAATGTATGGGAGAAGGAGAAAGACGAGGAAGAGGAGGTGGAGATTGTAACTATTGTTGTCGTTGTCGTTGTTATTGTTATTGTTATTATTGTCGTTGTTGTTATTAAAGATTGTTAAGTGAAAATTCCGATGTGCGCTGTTCGTTAAAGCTAACTCACACTAGGAGTGACCGTGCCAGTGTCATGTCAATACAGAAGATGGATTCCACCAAACGGCTGTTTCTTTGAGTATTGCTTGTTTGCTTGTGTTAAGCCTAAAACATAACTATTTTGGCGACGAGGATAAAAGATCTTGTACTTCATACAGTATTGAGTGAGGTTTAAACAATGGCAGGTATACTGGGGCATTTACAACCTTTTAAAGAAGGGGAAAATTGGCAAGAATACGTTGAAATTTACGAACATTTTTTCGTTGCCAATGACATTGTTGATGATAAGAAGAAGGTGTGTATTCTTTGTTCTAATGTGGGATCAGGTACGTACCACATTATTAAGAACCTTTGCCTGCCTGCAAAACCAGAATCAAAGACATTTGCTGAAGTTTCAGAGCTAGTTAGCAATTATCTCAAGCCCAAACTGTCAGAAGCCAGTGCAAGTCTTCAGTTCTATTCAAGAAGCAGAAAGAAGGAAGAAAGTGTTCAGATGTTTCTGGCTGAACTTCGTCGACTTGCAAGTCCTTGTAACTTTGGTCAGTTTATCACTCGGGCACTGCGTGATAGGTTTATTGCAGGGATCAGCAACGAGCAAATTCAAGAGAAGATATTATCTGTACCAGATGCTGAGTTGACACTTGATAAAGCATTTCAGATTGCTGAATCCCATGAAGCAGCATGCCGGAATGTGAAGGAGATGCAGAGTTCAGTGGAAGATGCAGCAGATTGTGTGAATAAAGTCACACTGGGCAGGTGGAGTCTGTGAGGCCACGCCATTTCCAGGACAGGTGGAAAAAGAGTGGTCAGCAACAAGACAGGTGGAAAACTGGATGTTTTCGTTGTGGAGCAGACCATAGTCCAAGGATGTGTCTGTTTAGAGAAAAATATTGTTTCCGTTGTGGAAAGAAAGGTCATGCTAAGGTCAAATGTGATCAGCCACAGAAAATGAAAGGAAATGTGAAGAATATCAATGACAGTGATGAAAGTAGTGAGGAGATTGATCACATCATTCTGTGTAGTGTTCAGAGCAAAAGGAGTGTAGCACCTATGGTGTGTGAAGTCAGAATTCAAGGACAGCCTGTTGAGTTTGAAATTGACACAGGCTCTCCATACACCATTTTGTCAAATAAATTGGTGAAGAAGCTGTTTTGGAACCCCCAGCATGGGAAAATCTTCGGTGAAGATTAAGTCATTCACAGGTCATACTGTTAAAGTGCTCGGAATGTTAGATGTCAGAGTGACATTCAGAAATCAGGATGTTGAAAGCAGAGTGCTTGTCACAGAATTCAAACACAATCTGCTTGGTCGTGACCTAATTGAGCAATTAGGGGGGTGCTGACAGTCAATGTTGTCAAAGAAATTGAAACAGACCAAATCAGCACAGTTGTTGACAAATACAAAAATCTGTTTGAAGAAGGTCTGGCAAAATACAAGGAGTAAAGGCCAAACTACATGTTCAAGATGATGCAGTTCCAGTTTTCTGTAAAGCCAGGTCTCTTCCATATGCTATGAGAGAGAAAGTAGAAAAAGAACTGCAGCGCTTACAGCAAGATGATGTAATTGAACCTGCTCAGTTTTCTGAATGGGCCGCACCCATTGTTCCTGTCTTGAAATCTAGTGGTCAAGTTCGCATTTGTGGGGACTATAAAGTGACAGTGAATAAGGTATCCAAAGTGGAACAGTATCCTATTCCAGCTCTGGAAGACTTAATCACTCAGCTTGGCAAGGGCTCTGTCTACCACAAACTAGATTTGTCTCATGCCTACACTCAGATTGAACTTGACACAGAGAGTCAGAAGTTTCTGACGGTCAACACGCACAAGGGACTCTTCACGTACAAGCGTCTTGCTTTTGGCGTTTCAAGTGCACCAGCAATTTTCCAGCGAGTCATGGAATCAATACTCCAGGGCATTCCAGGTACTGTGGTGTATTTTGATGACATTCTGGTGACAGGTGAAACAACAGAAATGTCATACAAAAACTTGGATGAAGTTCTTGCTAGACTTGACAGTGCTGGTGCCAAATTGAAGAAAGAAAAGTGTGTATTTGGTGCTGAAGAGGTCATTTTTCTGGGCCACAAAATCAGCAAACAGGGGATTGAGCCAGTGGAAGACAAAATACAAGCTCTGGTTCAAGCTAAAGCTCCAGAAAATGTGCAACAATTGAAGGCGTATTTGGGACTCTTGAACTATTATGGTCGGTTTTTTAAAAAAACTTGTCAGCAGAATTGTACCCTCTTCACAGATTGTTGCAAAAGAAGGTCAAATGGGTATGGGGACCAGAACAGCAATTGTGTTTTTGAGAAACCAAGAAAATGATTCTGTCAGCAAAAGTGTTGGTGTTTTATGACCCAAACAAGCCTGTTTGTTCTGCATACAGATGCGTCACAGTATGGACTGGGAGCTGTGATGTCTCATATTATGGAAGATGGGTCAGAACATCCAGTTGGATTTGTCTCAAGAAGTCTGAACGCAGCTGAAAAGAATTATTCACAGCTGGACAAGGAAGGTGCTGCTGTAATATTCGGACTGAAGAAATTCCACAAATACCTGTACGGCAAGCATTTCACCATTGTGACTGATCATAAGCCTTTAGTGACTCTTTTTGGTGAAGAAAAACAAGTTCCTGCCATAGCTTCACCAAGGATCCAAAGGTGGGACGCTCCTCTTGGGAGCATACCAGTACACTATGCTGTATAGGCCAGGAAATGAGCACATGAATGCAGACTGTTTCTCAAGGCTTCCGCTTCCTGAAACTGAGTTCTCCGAGTCTGATGAAAGAGTTCTGTTGATCGAGGAGCTTGAGGACTGTTCCATTCTGTCAGCAAGGAAAATTTCTGACTGGACAAGACGTGATCCAGTCTTGTCACATGTCCATGAATACCTCCTGCGTGGCTGGCCATCAGATGAAAGGAATCCTGACCTTGCTCCATACCGAATGCGGAAGGATGAACTCAGTGTACAAGATGGATGCATATTGTGGGGAGCTCGAGTCATTATCCCTCCTCCAGGGCAAAAAACAAGTTATGAATGAACTGCATACTGCACATCCAGGGATCTGTCGCATGAAAGGACTTGCCAGGAGTTATGTTTGGTGGCCTAGGATGGATGCTGACTTAGAAACACTTGTACGTACTTGCAGTGTTTGTCAAGAACATCAGAATGCCTGCTGCTGTTGCTCCACTTCATCCTTGGGAGTATCCAGAGAAATCCATGGAAAAGGATTCATGTGGATTATGCTGGGCCATATATGGGAGAAATGTTCTTGATTGTTGTGGATGCTTTCTCCAAGTGGATTGAAGTTGCCATCATGAAGCAAACAACATCATCAGCAACTATCAGGAAACTGAAAGAAATGTTTGCTCAGCATGGACTGCCAGACACGCTGGTGACGGACAATGGTACAAATTTCACATCAAAGGAGTTTTCTGATTTCATGCAGAATAACGGGATCAACCATGTGAAGACCGCACCATATCACCCATCCAGCAATGGGCTTGCAGAACGAGCTGTACAGACTGTCAAAGAAGGCATTGCCAAAACTGAAGGCGACAGTGTGCATACAAAGTTATGCAGGTTCTTGCTGCAGTATAGAATTACACCACAGTCAACCACAGGAAAAAGTCTGCTGCAGAGCTGTTGTTTCAGCGGAAACTGAAGACTAGACTGGACCTTCTGCATCCAACTCTGCAAGGGAAGGTTCAAAAAGAAACAAAAACAAATGAAGGAAGATCATGACAGAAAGTCACGTGAACGTTCATTTGCTGTTGGCAGTTCAGTTAATGTGCAGAATTTTGTTATGGTGCAAAGTGGATTCCAGGAGTTATTGTTAAGGTGTCAGGTCCAGTCTCCTATGTCGTGCAGTTGGAAAATGGGCGTATTGTCAGACGTCATGTTGATCATATCCAGAAACAACTGCAAGAAAGACAGTATTGCAGAACAAGAGAAGAGAACTGCTGGTTCATGGTATTATCCGGCTGGATCATTATCATCAAGGGTTTTTTTCCATGTCCAGATTTGCCTGTGTGTCCGGAGAGAGGGGGGGATGTCTGCTTCTGTGGAGCCATGCAGTACTTCAATGCAGCCAGGTGTGCTGCCACCTTCTGCCCCAGGAACAGTCAGACAATGAAAACCAGCATGACCAGTATCATCGGACTGAAAACCAGTCTAAAGCATCAGTGGTACCATCAGGCATACAGCAAGAAAAACGAGTTTCCCTGAGAGAAAGGAGACACCAGCATATTTGAAAGACTATGTAACGGGGTCAAGGTTTTGTGTTCCAAAGTTACTGAAGAGTTAAAAGAGTTGACTATTCCATTGGGTTGTAGACAATCTTTGATGTGTTGGTGAAGCACCTGGTCAAACAAACAGAAAATGACTAAATTTATGCAACTTATTATTTTACAGTTATGCTGTTTTGTTCATTTGTTCACGTTTGATTTATTCCATTGTGCTACAGCAAGTTCACTTTATCGGCCATACTTTCATCTAAGGGTGGAGGAGTGTTGAGAACTGGCTTCCATAGTCTATCGATCGTCGGCTATCAAGGGACGTCACTCTGGCGCCATAATGAAGGAGAAAAGTTCTCGGTTCTAGATAGTTTGCATTGTCAAGGTAATTAAGGAGAAAGGTTGGATTCCGGATGTTTTTTATTGTCACTATTATGAAACAGAGGGGATGGAATGTAATATGTTCTCGATGTTACTATAAAAAAGGGAAGGGATTGGATTCTTGGATGCTTTCATTACCGCTATAATAAGAGAAAAGAGGTGAATGTTAGACTGTGTTGATTGTCACCAAAATAAAGGAGAAGCGTTGAATTCTGTTTCAGTACACGTTGTTTGTAATCCGGCCAACCAAAAAGGGTCATCTCAGGGCTGTCAAATTGTCCAAATCGATTTCTTAGACAGATTAAAAAAAGTGTGAAAAGAACATTTTAAAGCATACTTTGCTCGTTTTAAACGAATTCATTAGCAACTTTATAATGTTCATTTCATAAAATCCTAGATCATACCAAAATTGATTATTTCTTTGAGAAATTTAAGAAAAGAACATCCTGTGGAACATCTGTGTGCAAGGTTTTCATGGATTCTGCTATAAAGTCTTAATGTCAGACATCATGTAAGTTCTAACACTCAATATAAACATGTTTTATAGTCAGTGGGTACATTTCAAGGAATGCTCAATGGAGCATATTCACTTTAAAAGACACGA
>JADBJO010024738.1:12500-17500 GCA_016801955.1 Conus betulinus
TGCACTCCTATAACTGCTGATTTCATTTAGATCATTTCAAGTATCTTTACAAAGGCTTTATGTTAAATTACAGAGATTCTCGTACAGTTCTGTTTCTCCCTCACTTACTGGTTTCACACTAATGGATATCTAAGGTGAATATAAATCGTACGGATTTTTTTTCTCTCCAAAAAGTATGTTTTCCTTTTATCCAGGGTTTCTTGTTTTCTAAAGTTGAGTCTTAGCCTTAGAGTATATTCGAAGCCGCTGAATGGAATATGAATGAACAACTCCGCATAAGATTCCCTCCTCTCATCAAATGAAGAAAAAGAAATCGTACAGGAAGCGGCAAAAACACACCGCACCTTTCAATCGTTCTTGCTTTAAATATATCCACAAAAACACAACAAACAGTGAACGTGATGCTCGATCGCCTTCAGTGCACCCTGGATGTGTTCTAATCAAATATTATATTAATCACTTAATGAAGTGACGATATCGCTGTCATAAACCCCATTGAAATCCCAAACCTCTCATGGTTCTGTTGACTTAACCCCAAGTCAGTGTATTTAAGACTTTTTTTATTTTGTAAATTGTATCCAACATTTAAATGATACTGTGAAGAGTCCTAGATCTATATCTCGTGCTTTCATGAAACGAAATGCTATCTGGTCTGCGCCCACTTGTTTTGGTAACAAAGTTTACTGTGTGGTTGATAGGCTGGCGCCGTTTTGCGGGTTGTGTTCGAGTAGCCTATTGCTGTCAATCCAGTTTAGCTGACCGCGAAGGGCCCATATCAAGGCTGTCTATTCCGCTGGTTTATCTCCCTTAGTGAGTTTTTTTTTTTTTTTTGTCGCCAATAGTTCTTCTATACGTACTTTGGGTGATGGTGGTGGTTTAATTTTGACAGGATGACACATAATGGGATAATTGATTTTTAAAATTTACAGTTTACTCTCAAATTAAGTTCACACATATGGCACGATAAACGACAAAAAAGGCATATTCGGGGGGGGGGGGGGGGGGGGAGCCCT
Source organism: Conus betulinus (assembly GCA_016801955.1). NCBI lineage: Eukaryota > Metazoa > Mollusca > Gastropoda > Neogastropoda > Conidae > Conus > Conus betulinus. The sequence continues at coordinate 13,514 of JADBJO010024738.1, forward strand.
GGTGAGAGGGGGTTGATGCGATCTGATGCTTTATTGCCGTCAGCCAAGAGAGCCCTAGGAGTGAAATGTGTGTGATTGGTGTGGGTTGTGTTTATGTGTGCGTGGTTGTGTGTGTGTGTGTTTGTTGTGTGTGTGTTTGTGTTTATGTGTGTGCGTGTGTGTGTGTGTGTGTGTGTGTGTGTGTGTGTGTGTGTGTGTGTGTGTGTGTGTGTGTGTGTATGTGCGCGCGCGCGCATGTGTGTGTGTGTGTGTGTGTGTGTGTGTGTGTGTGTGTGAGAGAGAGAGAGAGAGAGAGAGAGAGAGAGAGAGGAGAGAGAGAGAGAGAGAGAGAGAGAGAGAGAGAGAGAGAGAGAGAGAGAGAGAGAGAGAGAATTGCCGTGATGTGTCTATTAGCATACACATACCACTTTTCTTCATCACATACATAACGAAACTGACTATGACCTAAAAGATCGATTGTATTGCCTTCCTTTGGCTTGGACATTGAATAGATGGCAATGATCAAAATGTGAAAAAACATCTTGAGCAACTCAAATGACAATGAATACCAGCTCGTTCAAAATCAGAAAGGATGAGGAAGACTTGAAGGAGAGGAGACAGAAGGAAGGAATGCTTTAAAGGAAGACGGGAACCATGTCATTGGGAGTGGTTACAAACAGAATCGATTTGTATCACTGCAGAAACACAATTTATACATTCTGTAATAATGCATACGTACAATGCACATTTCCACTTCATTACTCATTCGAGTGAACTGCCGCGCAGTTTGAAAGCTTTTTCAAGATAGATAGCGAGTCGAGTTATCTGTGATTTATTCTCAGATGCCAGAAGCATTGTTAGTTTTTGAACTGCGAAGGCTGGTTATAGTATTTATGAGGAATATACTTTTTTCTCTTAAATTCTGATACTGCGGACAATGTAAAACAAAGTGAACTTCGGTCTCCATCTGCGAAACACAGAATGGACATGACATATCATTTTCCGTTATATTTTTACGGAAGCGTAGCTTGTGCACGTTCAGCTGTGAGACACCTAACCGTAACCTAATCAAACCGATTCTTGCTCGCAAATGATTTAGTACAATCAAATAGGGAGATAGAACCAATTCACTCTTGAATGTTCGATACAACAGGAAACGATCACTTTGTTCCATGTCATGAGACCATTGCGTCTTGTAATCATTAATAACACTATCTTTTTTATGCTCTCAAAAATGCCTTTTCATCCTCAACCCCCTGATTCTCCCAAACCTCTCCATATCCGTATTTGTACAAGAAGAAAAACAAATTGCTGATGCCCATGTATTCTTGTTGTTATTATGAAAATGCAGTAGCATTATATATGCCTTTGAGGCAAACGATGAAATGGCATCTTCAAAATTCTTAACCAGTATCGAACACTTTTGAGTTGCAAGTTTACATATAGCGGAAAACGTCCTAAACTCACCGTAAATCATCACATTAGGAGTTCTTATGCTGACATTCAAAAATCTTTTTAGTGAGAACAAGTGCACTTTTTCTATTATATCAAGATTTCCTATGATGCCCCAAACTTCGGCTCTATAACTAAGCATAGGTTGGATCTGAGCATCAAAAAGTTTAAAGAATATGACCGGATTTTTTCTCCTAATGACCAAAGCAACTTAAAAATGTTAATGACCCTTTTTCTCGCTCGACTCGATAGATCGTTCAAACAGTGAGTTCGATACAACAGGAAACGATCACTTTGTTCCATGTCATGAGACCATTGACAGCCTAGTCGACATGATGACACCAAGATATTTATACATATTAACAACTGATACCTTATATTCCGTCCATAATACCATACCTCATGTTCAGAGACATAGCCGCCGCCATTCTGAAGATGACAATATTTGACTTATCTAAATTCACGATTAAACCAAGCCTTTTTGTCATGTCATGCAACACATTTAAATGGGTTTGCAAGCCTGTGATCGAATCAGAAACTAGAATAATATCATCGGCAAACATAAGAATAAGAAATTTCCAAAAAATCAGGAATAAGCTGAATTCCATGTCTTCCCTTTGGATGATTTCTTCCGCCAATTGGTTTATGAACAGAGAAAACAGGACAGGACTGCATTTTTCTCCCTGTTTTAAACCAATGGGACACGTGAATGCTTCGGTCAGATCACCTTCCACTCTAACGTTTGCTTTTACAATGTTTATATATGCTAGTTATGGCCTGGTACATTTTCCCTCGAATACCCTTTTTTTTCTTCAGGACGGTCCATACTTCGAGCGAGCGACAGAATCAAAGCTTTTCTAAAATCTATAAAACAACATATAATAATTTTTTGTGTAACAATAACTGTTTCTGCACCATGGCAAACAACGTAAAAATATGATCAACGGTGCTGTATTTTTTCCTGAAGCCTGCTTGACAATCGTTTATTACATTATTATGTTCGATTCATTTTGATAACCTTTCATTTAATATATGACTGTATAGCTTACTGCAGACATTCAGTAACGAATACCACGATAATTATCAGGTAAACTCCGATCGCCTTTTTTGAAGAGAGGCTGTATAAAGGCTTCAGACCACTGTAACGGATAGGTTCCTGAGGTAAACATTACATTAAATAATGCAACTAAAAAACGAGCAATTATGGTGATAGAATTTTTAAATACTTCGCCTGTGATCCCGTCAGGACCTGCTGCCTTGCCATTTTTTAACGAACGCACGGCAGCAAAAACTTCATTCTCGGTTATATCTGCCTCAAGAGAATCTGTGTTCACATGCCGACCGTCATCATCAGTCCACTGGCCGTTATCATCCTCTTCATTACTTCACCATCCACAACATTTGAAACATTGTCAGAATTTGACTGAAATACTTGGGAAAAATGTGTGTACCACTGCTCTTTACTAATGTTGTTTGGTACAGACTTTTTAGAAATACAAGATCGCAACTTATTCCAGAATCCTCTCGGATTATTGATATTTGCATGTAATGCCACCAGTGTCGACGTACGGTGGTTTTTTTTTTTTAATCCTCAAGAGCTCTTTATATTCTCTTCGTTTTCTCGTTATATGCAATTCTTAAAACATCATCATCCCCATGTCTGTAATACTGTCTCAAATCACATCTAAGTTCCTTTCTGCATTGACTACATTCTTGGTCGAACCATGTGTCTGATATTCCTTTTCCTATTGTTATCGTTTTCTTCATACATAAACAAGTACCGAGCAACGCTTCGTTAAATATCTGAAGAGCTTCGTTAATGTCAGCATTTATCAATGAGGATGCTGTCCTTAAACTGCTTTTAAATTCATTAGATGTAATATTTTTCTTAAAATCTTCAAATTTGTTATGGTCCCAGACAATTTTTTCAAGCTTAAACCGCTCGCTGTTACGTTTGCTTCCTCATCAACATTAACCTGTGAGTCAAGCACAACTTTCACAGGCATGTGTTTTGATTCAATTTTGGGACGAACATTCAGTGACACACAAAACTTCAACAAACATCGTGACACAATAGCGTAGTCAATAATACTACATCCGCCTGGTGACACATATGTATAGTGACCAAAATCCTTATCATTCTTTACAGCGCCATTCAAAATAAAAAGATCAAAACAGTCACAAACATTCAATAAACAATTACCAAAATCATTTATCACCTTATCTTTCGAAGTACGGCTTAATTCCCGTTCATCGTCATCTTTCAGTGGCACACCTTCACTCAAATCATCATCCCCTTCTTTCCCATTCAACCCCCCAGTGCGTGCATTGAAATCCCCAATCAAGAGAAAAGGCACATTTCCAAAAGATTCAAATAAATCCATTATGCATTGTTCTATAATCGTGATACCATTAGATAAATCCGTGTTGCGGTAATAATCAAAGAGCTAGGAGGTACATATGCACTACTAGCATCACTGGTGTGTCTGTGCCAAAAATATCTTTAGACAGCTTCAACACAATTATATTATCGTATTCAGTCTTCACTTGTCAACG
>JADBJO010024739.1:0-16840 GCA_016801955.1 Conus betulinus
TGCAACTTATAAAAACAATAATAATAATAATAATGATAATAATAAATGAACATTTTTGAAGAATTGGTGTCTACAACACATATACTAAAAAAAAATGTGTGCACAGAGCTGTGTGCAGATGTAACGAAACAAACAGCCATCAGTCGCAGAAGACCAAACTAACGCTGATGAATGGAAAATATCCCTGAAATTACACGACTGCCATGAAATGAATAACATGCATCTTCTCTTGATCAAAGTTTTCTGTCTTTTGTTGTTGTCGTTGTTATTGTTGTGTGTTGTTATTGTTGTTGTTGTTGTTGTTGTTGTTTGCTCTTTGTTCTTCTTTTTTTTTTCTTGACTTTTTCAAATGGAAGTCTACTGATTTATTTCTGATTAAAAAGGTGCTTCAACAAAGTCCAGACACCCTCTCACCGTTTGGAAAACTCCTGTCTGTCTTTTATCCCCCTCTTTCAGTTGGCTAGACGTCCAACACAAAGAGAAGACGGTGCCAGAGGCCATTATGAATTAATTATCGTGTCCAAAGATAAGCTCAGCAGATGCAAGTATCCAGTTGAGTCAGAAGAAACGCCAGAACAAAGACAAAACAATGTTGATGATGACTGTCAAGATGTGAGTGCAACCTGCAGGAATACATCTCCCCCCCCCCCCCCCCCCCCCCCCCCTCCACCCACTGCCCCGCTGCACCTCCGTAAGTCTGAAAATCAAATGTTACAGGAGACACACACAAAAAAAAAACAACTGATTATTTATCCCCTCAAGACATACTGCAAGCTGAGTTACGGTGCAAGTATTTGGATTACAGCATGTTTTGTTTTTAGGATAATGTGATTGGGACTTGGCTACGTTATGCCCCTTGGCCTGCTTTTATAGTATATAAGAAATCTCCAAAATGCAAAACAAAATCGTGTAATGGCAACTGTATTTCCAGGCAGCGATAGAACAAAAGTGTCACATAAGTTTGAGTAAATACACTGAGTAGGGTTGTAGAGCTATTACCTTAAAGTGCAGGCAACACATGGACCCTTAGGGTGGGACGATGAAGGGCAGAGAGAGGAGGACAACATGGAGGGGGTGGAGAGAAAAGGTGACTGAAGGGTTGGAGAGGAAGAATGGTGAGAATGTGATTAAATGTCACCAACATACTGCTCCACTGCTAATATTTTTCTGTTTTTCAGCTACGAGAGATGATGGTGGTGGTGGTATCAACGCCATAGCCATTGGAGCAGGAATAGCTGCAGCTGTTCTTGTCATTGTCGTGGTTGCCGTGGTGGTCTTTCTCATCCGACGAAAACGTAGCCGTAGTAAGTGGAATTGTCAACACTGTTAAACTTAACAGCCAAAAACAAAAATCGAATGAGTCCAGTTGCACATTCATAATTGTATGGTGATACTCTATGCGTGCGTTTGGGTATGTGGGGTTGATGATACTTTGTGGGTGTGGGAAGGGGGGGGGTGTACATGTGTGAGAGAAAAAAAAAGAGAGGCTTTTGTATTGAGGGTGTAAGCAAGCTATTGAGGCAAAAGGGGGAAAGGGGGAGCAGAGAGAGGGGTACAAACATGATTGGCACTATTAACATCGTTGAAGTATAAGCATTTGCAAAATGATGACATTGACAAAAATAACAGAACGTTAAAGTTTGAAATATTCCTCACATTGTTACTGTGTGTTACAGACATTTTATCATGTAGGCTAACAAGCACACTGACATTCTTTTCCAGTTGGAAGAATCCCCTGTTCTCCTCACCACACCAACACACTTCAGTCAGACTGTTCTGCCCTGCCACACCACCAACACTTCAGTCCACACAGACAGTTCTCTCCCTGCCACACCAACACTTCAGTCCACACAGACAGTTCTCTCCTGCCCTGCCACACCAACACTTCAGTCCACAGACAGTTCTCTCCTGCCACACCTCACACTTCAGTCCACACAGACACTTTCTCTCCTCTCCACCCAACACACCAACACTTCAGTCCACACAGACAGTTCTCTCTCCTGCCTGCCACACCAACACTTCAGTCCACACAGACAGTTCTCTCCTCCTGCCACACCAACACTTCAGTCCACACAGACAGTTCTCCTGCCCTGCCACACACCAACACTTCAGTCCACACAGACAGTTCTCTCCTGCCCTGCCACACCAACACTTCAGTCCACACAGACAGTTCTCTCCTGCCCACACACAACACTTCAGTCCACACAGACAGTTCTCTCTGCCTGCCACACCAACACTTCAGTCCACACACAGTTTCAGTCCACACAGACAGTTCTCACAGACAGTTCTCTCCTGCCCTGCCACACCAACACTTCAGTCCACACAGACAGTTTCTCTCCTCCACACAGACAGTTCTCTCCTGCACACCAACACTTCAGTCCACACAGACAGTTCTCTCCTGCCCCACACCAACACTTCAGTCCACACAGACAGTTCTCTCCTGCCACACCAACACTTCAGTCCACACAGACAGTTCTCCTTAGCCACACCAAACTTCTTCACATCAGACTATTTTTGTCTCGCCCTGATACATGTAAATACATACAGGAAACACGAATTCATAAGCAACCGTTTGATAACTCCCCGCCCCCCCTCACCTCCCCCCCCCCCCCCCCCCCCAAAGTCCCCCTAACCTCAATTCCTACTCTGAAGAATCCTCGACCGCCCTCTCCCTCCTCCTTTCCCATTTTCCTCCTCCCCTGTCCCTTCCCATACACACATACGCATGTGTGCACGCACGCACACAAGCCAGCACACGGGCAAGTACGCACGCCATGCACACACGCAGATACACATGAGACAGAGTTTTGAAAACTATTAACAATTTTGCAGTAGCCATTAGTAGTTCTGTTGATGTTATAATGGCCAGTATTGCCTGACACTTTAAATCCATCAATGAAAACTTCTTACCATCCACATAGCGAAAACTGACAGGCACTGCACACTGAAAGTACACGATATATATTCGTCAGTACCAACTCCTGTCGACACTATCATTCCATGTTCCACACTGGCAGGCATATTATCAGCAACGTGTCATGCGCGACATGTTTTTTTTGACACTGATGCGTGAAGTTATGTGGCTCTCTCCACCTGCGTGACACTTGTGAGCTTAAGAAATATGTAAGGGGGAGAGTGCTGCGACTACCTGCGTTCTTTGTCGCGACGTGGATGACAAAGGAAATACTTGGGTCATCCATGAGCATCATGCCTCTATCAAATCACCAGGGGAAGAAAAGAAGCGGGGGGGGGGGGGGGGGGGGGGGGGGGGGGGGGGGGGGGAAACCCGCTGGCAATCAGTCAATCAGTTAAGTCACGTTCTCTATAACATTGTTGTCAGGGCCAGATTGGCGTCTTAAAATGAAATAAAACTGATAACACCTCTGTGTGTGTGTGTGTGTGTGCGCGCGTGCGTGCGTGCGCGCGCGCGCGCGCGCGTGTGTGTGTGTGTGTGTTGTGCATATTCACACGCGCTCATATGTGGGGTGTGTGTGTGTGTGTGTGTGTGTGTGTGTGTGTGTGTGTGTGTGTGTGTGTGTTAAATATCACTCTTGAAATGAGATATCATAGAGATGTGTTGAAAAAAGAGATGACAAGGATAACTTCAGTCATGATTAATATGTTTCTGCAGGACCTACCCAGATGGATGTGTGAAAATGGCTGACACTGTTCGTATCTCTGCACTTTAGGTCTTATCTTATGAGGGACACTCTGCTGTATCCCTTTCTTGTCTTTTTTTTAAACTCTGTGTGTGTGTGTGTGTGTGTGTGTGTGTGTGTGTGTGTGTGTGTGTGTGTGTGTTTATACATAATGTACATGATCACGAAAGATAATCTATTTTTGATTTTCTTTTCCTTTTTTTTCAGGAAAGCGGGATAAGGCACAAAGGTAATGCTTTGATTGATTTTCTATATCTGTATTATTTTCTGCTGCTACACATCCCATCCCTTCTCCAACCACCCACCTTCCCCACCCCCACCCCCATAGGCACCCCACTTTCAGACTCCTATCCCATCCACCCTGCCACCCTGCTCTATTGCCATCTCCCTTCCTGACTCCTCAAGCCAGACAAGTACAACGTTCCATGGAGTCTCTCCTTCCTGTGACTGGGTTCCTTTTCTCCTTCAGATCTCTCCTTTAGCCTTACAGCAGCTTGCAACATGTATGTTTGTGCTTCTTCTTTGTTAAGAGAGAGCATGCAGATACACGCGCTTGTGTGTATGTGTGCATATGTGTGCGTGTGTGTGTGTGTGTGTGTGTGTGTGTGTGTGTGTGTGTGTGTGTGTGTGCATGTGCATGTGTGTGTGTGTGTGTGTGTGTGTGTGTGTGTGTGTGTGTGACAGATGAAGATAATCATTCAAGCTGACATTATATAGATAGGTGATGTTAAAAAGAAGAGAAAGGTGAAGACAGATAGAAAACACAAACAGTGAGAATTTTAATAGAGGCGGATATGTCAGTGTGAAATAGACATGTAAAAGGAGGCTCAGGTAAAATGTGGTGTAAAGAGAGAGAGAGAGAGAGAGAGAGAGAGAGAGAGAGAGAGAGAGAGAGTGTGTGTGTGTGTGTGTGTGTGTGTGTGATATTAGTATATTTTTTACGTCTTGTAATTTGTTTTCAGGCGTGGACACAGTACACATCATGACGAGCCAGGTATGTGTGTTAGTCATCCACCGAATGCCACATTCGATGTACCGAAAAGCCATATTAAATGTACCATGCATCAGTTTGTGCATATGGATGGTTATTAGACGGCAATGTCGACAAATGATCCGGAGAAAATAAAAAGAACAGTAGACGTAGACACCTTTTGATTGATTATAGCATCTGTTGCTTCTGTGTGTTTTTTGTTGTCCTTGTTTTGTGCACTGTAGCATCTGACAGATGGCTACATGAAATATGACTTAACGACTCCATCATTTGTTCACTTCATCACAAGACATTTGAATCCGTATCTGACGATGGGTACTCTCCCATGGAATCCTGCATTGGCAGCAGTGGGAATTTCTTGAGGTCTGTGTTGTGAAGGGAACCTATCTGGAGATGCAGAGTTAGACCAGATTTCTTGCTCAGTACCCTCTATTCAAGGAGAGGAAGCGGGGTGTGTGTTTCTCTGTGCTGACCATTCATCCATGACAATTTGATAAGCTGTGAAACGAAATGCATGTGTGGGAGTAGTTCTGTATCATACAGATTTCCATATTGGTGTTTTGGATTTTTTTTCTCTTTTTTATGTAGTTGATCTGTTGTTTTTTTGTCAGAAATAGTTTCAACTATATAGCACTGAGAAGTATGAAATTCAGGGTTGTATCAAAGGAGAAGGCAGTAAACTGTCCTTACATGTCAGGTTTTCGTCAGTGTCGGGGGAGGACCCCTGGACCCCCCCCCCCCCTCCCGCCGCAAACCTTTCAGCATTACAATCATTGCTCACCCCCGTCCATGTAAATGGCCTGGATGTCATGTAATCACCCAGTTTCATCGCCTGTGTGCATGCGTTTCTGACCTTTTTGGCCAGCCAATGCGTCAATGGCAGAAGTTTGAATCGGTCCCTATCGTCTTTCACAGAATTATATATATATATATATATATATATATATATATATATATATATATATATATATATGTATATATAATTCATCTTCATTCTATCAAGATCATGTGTTTGAACGCAGTATCAAGCAAGCGCAGAAGAAGTAGATATACATAAGTGATTTTCGAAACACAGAAGAAAGTCTGGACAATACAGCTGGTGCAAAATACAGCAAAGTAAGATGGCATGAGCGAATCAGGTCTGGTAAATCAAGGAAATGAAACCTATAAAAGCAACAAATTGAATGCTGATACCTGTTTCCACAAAAACAATGGTGTTATGGATGGTGAACGGTGCGTGTGTTTTGCTGTCCGACTCACTGAAGATGCTTGGAAGCGTGTACGAATTTTCCTTACACACACACACGACACGAACATTGACAGCCAGGCAACAAATTAAGTTTCCACTTTTTTCTTTGCTGCCTGAACCATCAATTCAAACAAATGCATAAAACAAAATAATATTGATTAAGTATGATAGCAACCTACATCACAACCCAAGAGTGCACAACAATACTGGAGAATATATTATCAGAATAACGCAAGTCTTTCATATAGGCTAGGCTGGCACCCACAGCAGTGTCCTCTCAGACAGTCTATGCACTTGGCCGCGTCTGGCCCTAGACACACAGTTCTCCACTCGTCAAAAGTTACTCCAGAGAGCGGTTTGTGGAGTCTACAACAGAAGCAGCAGTTTCCGGAATCCTCTGGTAGCAACTCCCACATAACAGAAACAGCGAGTCGTCGTCCTGACGACCTCTGAAGCCCTTTGACAATCCAGCTCGTTGCTGGCCACGTGGACAGCCTCTCGACACCCCTCCCATGTGGCAGAGATGGTGGCTGGGGTTAGTGGTTCACCCCACACCAGCTGGCGGTGCACACACGACGTCTCACTGACCTAAAGACAGCCTCTTGACACCCTGGCAGGGTAGATACAGGGGCTGGACACAGGCTGCACCCCAGACTGGAGGGGCAGTCAGTTCCAGGTCAGGCCCGGGGATTCACCAACACCTGGGGGGAACTGATAGCTACCTTGATTATCTAGCCTACTTCAGCACATCTATCATTCTTGTTTGTAGCTAACGGTCACTCTGTACTTCTCTGGAACTTTGGGAAAAATACCCATAACAAAATCTACAAAGTTTCAATACAGCATTATGATAGAACATTGTCTTTGTTTGACACCATGTTTTTTGTTTTCCATGAGAGAAGGGATTTCCATAAGGAACCCTTTTACAAAATGCCAATAACACAATTATTACATATAACGGAACGATTTCTGTTTGTCCCATTTTATCGAAAAACGAATTTTTTGTCATATCACATAATCATCCAATGCGTCGAATTACATTTCAAGGAATGATTTCCGTTCGTTCCTTTTTATCAACAGAAAAATAATCATTGTCATCGCTAGAAGCGTTTAAATACATATCAATGAACGATTTCCGTACGTCCCTGTAAATACATATCAATGAACGATTTCCGTACGTCCCTGTAAAAATACATATCAATGAACGATTATCGTACGTCCCTGTAAATACATATCAACGAACGATTTCCGTACGTCCCTGTAAATACATATCAATGAACGATTTCCGTACGTCCCTGTAAATACATATCAACGAACGATTTCCGTACGTCCCTGTAAATACATATCAATGAACGATTTCCATACGTCCCTGTTTATCTTTCCACAACAAAAATCAGAATACATTTTCCAACAATTAAAAACACGGTAATTTCCACTGCTCACTTCCAGGGCTTACTAACACTCACATCATTATGATACTTTAGCGGAACAGATAAACAATACTTTTTCAATGATATAGTGATTTATCTACATTGATTATTTCCGATCACACATCAGTAAACTTATTGTTTCTTCTTTCTACTCACATTCACTGAATACAATTTCCTCCTGTCACCCTATGTTTCGACAAATCAAAAGATATATCAAGGAAACAATCAAATACTTTTTTGCCTATTCTGAGTACTGTAGAAATTACAATCACCTGTAGAGAAAAAAAACAATGTCATTAATACAAGCCATAACTTCAGTTCAGTTATGAGAGCAAATACCTGACTGAAACAAAATCTTGCCCCGAGTCTCTCTTTGGCAACTGGAGGTGCGTCTCTGCCGGGAACCCTGTAGAGACTGAAGTATTTTTTTCTGCTCACCTGGCTTATACAAAGCGTAGGTGAGCAGCAGTCAGGTAAACGGCCAACTGGTTTTCCATGTTTACATGTTCTGGTTAACGTTTCTCTAAAATTTGTGACCAGACGGAACATGGTTCGTCACAAATGTACACAATTATTCTAATGCATTGTAAGTTTTCGGAATAAAGCAGAATTTGATTTAATCAATGATTGTAATTGACGAAATAGATGCGAAAAAAAATTCAGTTATTACATCAATATGATTTTAGTTTTAAAAAGAAAGAAAGAAAAAGAAAGAAAGAGAAGGCCCACTTTGGGCTAAAAAGGTCGTGTATGACCAGAAGACAGGCCAAAGGGTGACCTTTCTTACTCTGGTCAAATCTAGGTCAGTTTGACTCACACCCTGTGTACTTGTCTGTTCCACCTCCAAAGGAAGTAGATGTAAGCAAAAGACAGCCGCTCCTCCGCTCTGCCCTTTGACCCCCATTTTATGGCCTATCCTCCCCTTTCATTGCACGCAAACTCATTTTGGCAAATTGTCACTTTTGTTTTGCTTTTATGTAGCTTAGCCTCCGCTCATAAACATCTTTGTTGGGAAGACTTGCCTTGATTTTGTGCTTTTTTTTTTCTTCTCCAAGAACATACTTGATGGACCATTGCTGTAAGCCGAGTGATCTTATTAACGTTTTTCATTTTTTTCAGAGATGATCGTGAATTACCTTTACGGAAGTCCTGGAACAGCTATTGATGGTAAAGCGCGCGCGTGTGTGTGTGTGTGTGTGTGTGTGGTGTGTGTGTGTGTGTGTGTGTGTGTGTGTGTGTGTGTGAGAGAGAGAAAGAGAGAGAGAGAGAGAGAGAGAGAGAGGGAGGGAGAGAGAGTACCCATGCATTGTGTGTGTGTGTGTGTGTGTGTGTGTGTGTGTGTGTGTGTGTGTGTGTGTGTGTGTGTGTGTGTGTTTGAGAGACAGAGAGAGAGAACATCCAAGTATGCGCGCGCGCGCGCGCGCGCGTGTGTGTGTGTGTGTGTGTGTGTGTGTGTGTGTGTGTGTGTGTGTGTGTGTGTGTGGAATGCACAAACAAGGTGACAAAAGAACACAGTATCATTGAATGTGCACTGCTAGTTGTAAATACAACCAGTCTTCAGAGTTCAGGTTAAGACATACCTCAGAATCTACAAAACGTTTAGTTTAAATACCTTTTTTTCATACATTTTTTGAGAAAGCTGTTTTCGCATTGTCTTTTGTAAGAAGGGAGACTGTCAAGACAAAGAAAATTTTAATATTTACATGTTGTGTATTGTAAGAAAGGAGACTGTCATAGCAAAAACCCTTTTTAATATTCATTTGTGGCTATATTGCTCTCGTTGTTTTGATTTTTTGAGGTAGATTTCTTTCAAAAAGATAAACCAGTTACACACTGTGTACACATCCAGCCTGGTGAAAATGTTCTCAGGCACGCTCCTTGATGCAGCATAGTGAGGTGGGATGCAGATGTGTGGAATCCAGAGTTGGGGGACCAGTATCCAACAGACTGAATTTTGAGAGATTTACGTTTGAATCAAATTGTACTGCTCTCCATGTCACAATAGTCCAGTTTCTGCAGGAGATATATGAATGGAACAGGGAGCACTTCACGCTCAGAACAGAGATCTTGCGCATTTTTGTGAATTGACACCGATTGGAACGTAAGCAACATAGGGGTGTGCAGGTTGCAGACGACAAGAGCATAAACAAACAAAATTACGGATGCCATAGCGCGGTGAAGGTTTGAAATAGACGACACCTGAAGCCTAGCAGCCAGCTCAGAGGCTTTCTTTACGTTTATGTCAGAAATGCTCAAATTAATCCTTCATGAGCAGAAGAGATCTGTTACTGAAGGGGGATCACTTTGGTGTCTGTGTCTTTCCCATAAAACAATGAGGGGGTCCTGACTGGTAAGAATGAATCATGCCAAGCAGAAAAATAGCACTTGTTTGGACAGGTAAGTTTGAGAGAAAGCTTTCCAAATGCAACCTTAATTTATTGTCAAAGAAACTTGAAGAAAACATTGAATTCTGAACGAAGTGCTCCATGAACTACATCCTGCTGTCTACAAAATACTCCCCCCCCCCTACAGACACAGAAACTCGTCTGCATCAGCTGTGATCTGGATGCGAAATTAGATGTTGGCCTAAATCAGTAAATTGCAGAATGCAGTTATACTGCTTTCAATCGCTTTGTGCCCACATGCCTTTTACAGAAAAAGAAATCAAAATGACAGTTTTGATGTGTAAGTGTACGAACAAGCAAGTGCATAATGCGATGTGAAGGAGAGTTTTGGTAAGATATATTCCTTTGTTATTGTTACATCTTTACGTTGCACTGCGTGTGTGTGTGTGCTCGCACGTGTGTGTGTGTGTGTGTATGTGTGTGTGTGTGTGTGTGTGTGTGTGTGTGTGTGTGTGTGTGTGCGCTCGCACGTGTGTGTGTGTGTGTGTGTGTGTGTGTGTGTGTGTGTGTGTGTGTGTGTGTGTGTCTGTCTGTCTGTCTGTCTGTCTGTCTGTGCGTGCACGTGCACGGGCCCGCAAGAAACAACACACACACAGAAGGTGTCTGTATGATGGAATCATTCTATTACAGCACACGCTTACTCCAGCCCATAGTGTTCATGGTCTGTCTTTCTCACTTGCAGCTGCCTGTTCATATGCATTTGTGTGCAGTTGTGAACATGGATGTCTTTGTAAATGAGTGTGTGTGTGTGTGTGTGTGTGTGTGTGTGTGTGTGTGTGTGTGTGTGTGTGTGTGTGTGTGTGTCTTCGTGTATCTGGATAATCGGTGAAAGTTTTAAAAAAAAAAGATAATGGGGATGATGGAGGAGAGTTAAGAAAATTAATGGGGATGAAGGGGGTAAAAAGATTAATAGGGGTGATAGCGGAAAGTTAGAAAAAGTAATGAGGATGGTGGAGGAAGTTAGAACAAAAATTAATGGAGATGATGGAGGAATCTAGGAAAATTAATGGGGAATGATGGGGGGGGGGGGGGGAATATATTGTGGGATATGAGGGGTGTTAAGAAAATTAATGGTGGATGATGGGGAAGTTAATAAAATGAATGGAGATGATGGAGGAATCTAGAAATTAATGGGGAATAATAGGGGGAAGGAGGGGGAATATATTGTGGGATATGAGGGGTGTTAAGAAAATTAATGGTGGATGATGGGGGAAGTTATAAAATGAATGGGGATGATGGAGGAAGTTAATAAAATGGATGGGGATGATGGGGGGAGTTAATAAAATGAATGGGGATGATGGGAGAGTTAATAAAATGAATGGGGATGATGGGGAAGTTAATATAAATGAATGGGGAATGATGGGGGGAGTTAATTAAATGAATGGGGATGATGAAGGAAGTTAATAAAATGAATGGGGATGATGGGGGGAGTTAATAAAATGAATGGGGATGATGGGGGAGTTAATTAAATGAATGGGGATGATGAAGGAAGTTAATAAAATGAATGGGGATGATGGGGGAGTTAATAAAATGAATGGGGATGATGGGGGAAGTTAATAAAATGAATGGGGATGATGGGGGTAGTTAATACAATAATGGGGGGATGATGGGGGTAGTTAATTAAATGTATGGGGATGATGGGGGAGTTAATAAAATGAATGGGGATGATGGGGGAAGTTAATAAAATGAATGGGGATGATGGGGGTAGTTAATAAAATGAATGGGGGATGATGAGGGAAGTTAATAAAATGAATGGGGATGATGGGGGAAGTTAATGAAATTAATGGGGATGATGGGGGAAGTTAATACAATGAATGGGGATGATGGGGAAGTTAATAAAATGAATGGGGATGATGGGGGTAGTTAATTAAATGAATGGGGGTGATGGGGAAGTTAAAAAAATGAATGGGGATGATGGGGGTAGTTAATAAAATGAATGGGGATGACGGGGGAAGTTAATAAAAAATGAATGGGGATGATGAAGGAAGTTAATAAAATGAATGGGGATGATGGGGGTAGTTAAAAAATGAATGGGGATGATGGGGGTAGTTAATAAATGAATGGGGATGATGGGGGGAGTTAATAAAATGAATGGGGATGATGGGGGAAGTTAATAAAATGAATGGGGGGATGATGGGGGAAGTTAATAAAATTAATGGGGATGATGAAGGAAGTTAATAAAATGAATGGGGATGATGGGGGAAGTTAATAAAATGAATGGGGATGATGGGGGAAGTTAATAAAATTAATGGGGATGATGAAGGAAGTTAAAAATGAATGGGGATGATGGGGGAAGTTAATAAAATTAATGGGGATGATGAAGGAAGTTAATAAAATGAATGGGGATGATGGGGAAGTTAATAAATGAATGGGGATGATGGGGGTAGTTAATTAAATGAATGGGGATGATGGGGAAGTTAATAAATGAATGGGGATGATGGGGGTAGTTAATTAAATGAATGGGGATGATGGGGAAGTTAAGTTAATAAAATGAATGGGGATGATGGGGGTAGTTAATTAAATGAATGGGTATGATGGGGGGTAGTTAATTAAATGAATGGGGATGATGGGGGAAGTTAATAAAATGATGGGGATGATGGCGGAAGTTAATAAAATGAATGGGGATGATGGGGTAGTTAATAAAATGAATGGGGATGATGGCGGAAGTTAATAAAATGAATGGGGATGATGTGGGTAGTTAATTAAATGAATGGGGATGATGGGGGAAGTTAATAAAATGAATGGGGATGATGATGGGGGGAAGTTAATAAAATGAATGGGGATGATGATGGGGGTAGTTAATAAAATGAATGGGGATGATGAGGGAAGTTAATAAAATGAATGGGGATGATGGGGGAAGTTAATGAAATTAATGGGGGGATGATGGGGGAAGTTAATACAATGAATGGGGATGATGGGGAAGTTAATAAAATGAATGGGGGATGATGGGGTAGTTAATTAATGAATGGGGGGTGATGGGGAAGTTAAAAAAATGAATGGGGATGATGGGGGTAGTTAATAAAATGAATGGGGATGACGGGGGGGAAGTTAATTAAATGAATGGGGATGATGATGAAGGAAGTTAATAAAATGAATGGGGGGGATGATGGGGTAGTTTAAAAATGAATGGGGATGATGGGGGTAGTTAATAAATGAATGGGGATGATGGGGGGAGTTAATAAAATGAATGGGGATGATGGGGGAAGTTAATAAAATGAATGGGGATGATGGGGGAAGTTAATAAAATTAATGGGGATGATGAAGGAAGTTAATAAAATGAATGGGGATGATGGGGGAAGTTAATTAAATGAATGGGGATGATGGGGGTAGTTAATTAAATGAATGGGGATGATGGGGGAAGTTAATAAAATGAATGGGGATGATGGCGGAAGTTAATAAAATGAATGGGGATGATGGGGGTAGTTAATAAAATGAATGGGGATGATGGCGGAAGTTAATAAAATGAATGGGGATGATGTGGGTAGTTAATTAAATGAATGGGGATGATGGGGGAAGTTAATAAAATGAATGGGGATGATGGGGGAAGTTAATAAAATGAATGGGGATGATGGGGGTAGTTAATAAAATGAATGGGGATGATGGCGGAAGTTAATAAAATGAATGGGATGATGGGGAAGTTAATAAAATGAATGGGGATGATGGGGGTAGTTATATAAAATGAATGGGGATGATGAAGGAAGTTAATAAAATGAATGGGATGATGGGGGAAGTTAATCAAATGAATGGGGATGATGGGGGGTAGTTAATTAAATGAATGGGGATGATGGGGGAAGTTAATAAAATGAATGGGGATGATGAAGGAAGTTAATAAAAAAATGAATGGGGATGATGGGGGTAGTTAATTAAATGAATGGGGATGATGGGGGTAGTTAATCAAATGAATGGGGATGATGGGGGGGTAGTTAATAAAATGAATGGGGATGATGGAGGAAGTTAATAAAATGAATGGGGATGATGGGGGTAGTTAATTAAATGAATGGGGATGATGGGGGTAGTTAATAAAATGAATGGGGGATGATGGGGGTAGTTAATTAAATGAATGGGGGATGATGGGGGGAAAGGTAAAAAAAAAATATGGAGGATGATGAGCGGAAGTCAAAAAGAAATATGGGCGGGTGATGGGGGGAGTTAAGAAACTTACTGGGGGATATTGGGGGAAGCTAGAAAAAAAATGAATGGGGATGATGCATGTGGTAACGTTTAAAGAAAGATTTATGGAGGATGATGGGGGGAAGTTATAACAATTAATGGAGATGATGGGTGGTAATAAAACACAAAATAATGGGGGGTGATGGGGGAAATTTCAGAAACTTAATGGGAAAGGTGGGGGAAAGTTTAAAAAAAAAGATGATGAGGATGATGGGGGAAAGTTAAGAAAAATATTGGCGATGATGGAGGAAAGATTTTTATTTTGATCTAACGGGGATGATAGGGGGAGTTAAGAAAAAGGTTAATAGGGATGATGGGGGAAGTTAGAAAACAAAATAATGGGAGATAATGGGGAAAGTTTAAAAAAAAAGAATAATGGGGGATTATGGGGAAAGTTAAATTGAATTCAGGGAGGAGGATGGGGAGAAAGTAAAGACAAGTAATGGGGATGATGGGGGAGAATTAGAAAAAAAAACAACTTCAAGTGGGATGATGGGGGGGGGGGGGGGGGGGGGGGGGGGGGGGGGGAGAGAGAAAGGAAGTGATGGGGAATGTTTTAGGACACGATCGCCAATCTTTTATGCAGAAACTGTCATGAAGATGTGGGTGGGAGTGTGTATACAGGGGAGGATACTCTTATCCTTTATTATAATCAAATAATCCTCGAATGCAAAAAAAATCATGGCAAGTACAGATGTGTTGTGTATTTTTGTGAAGGTCCACGAGTAGCTGCCAGTGGTGGTTCTTCTGGAGGTGCCTACGAAGAGGTCACCCTGGACAAAGGCACGAATGGTGTGATCACAGTGCAACAGCAGCCTGGCCCATCTCGTGCTGGTGCAGACAACGTGTACTCCGAGGTCAAGAAGCCAAAGAAGTCGACCTCTCCAGTGGCTGCTCCTGCCGATGAACGCGCAAACGCGTATGCAGTGGTGGTCAAGAAACAGGGGAAGCTGGACATGTCTCCACACACTGCTGAACCAGGACCCTCAGCAGGAACCGAACCAGCCCCTAAGCCCGAAACCAAAAAGGGCAAGCAGAAGAAAACCGCTGGACAAAGAGCGCAGGAGGCAGAAGGTGAGAAGAGTTGTTAAGCTGCCTTTTTTTGATTTTGATTTAGACTGCAAGTCGTCGCTTCCACTCTGGATTTTTTTGTTTGTTTGTTTGTTTGCTTTTTTCTTAGGAATATTCCCATTGTAATCTATTTTCTCCCTTCATAAGAATCAAATTTTCTTCAGAACACAATTAAATTAGTGAATTAACACACATGTATAAACTGTCCTGAGTGGAAGTTTATTATACTTGTGAGTGAGTGTGTGTGTGTGTGTGTGTGTGTGTGTGTGTGTGTGTGTGTGTGTGTGTGTGTGTGCGCCTGCGTGCGTGCGTGCATGCGTGCGTGCGTGCGTGCGTGCGCGCACGTGTGTGTGTGTTTGTGTGTGTGTGTGTGTGTGTGTGTGTGTGTGTGTGTGTGTGTGTGTGTGTGAAAAGAGACATTGAATGATGCGGGAAATTCAAGTCTTATAATTCATTTTTTGTTGTTCCTCTTTGACCAGATCCAGCTAGGATTCTTTCAGCTGTCTTTGCCATTGCCTTTAGGGTTCTGATCCCTGTTTTACTAGAAGTCGCCAGCTGTATCATGAGATCACAGGCTGATAAGTCCACAAGTCCCCGTGCTCAACCTCTATGGCGAGGACTCTTGCTTGGAAGCCAGAGTCCCTTGTGGTGCAGATCCTGATCGTATTTTGTGGCGTCACTCAAGGACACCGGGACATTTTATTTAAAGCTGATGGGGTATTTCACACATGGCATGCACCGAAAGAATGAAAATGTTAATGAAAAATGAATACTGCTTGTATTTATTTCATTCCTAGTCTCATTCTTTCGGTGCCTGCTATAATGTGTGTACATGTAAAAAGCCAGACTGGCCTTCTTCTTTCCATCCACAAATTGTTGGTTTGAATGCCGGCAGTGTCAGGAAAACAAATCTGTCAGCAGATGGACCTCTAGGAGTCATGAGCTGGACGCAGTGAGTTCAGTGCCAAAACTCTTGCCTGAGGAGAATTTCTCTGAAGACCTCCTGCTTTGAAACTGTCCCCAGAGTTCCCGCTGGCTGGACGAGCAGGGTGTTCTTTTGACACGTAGCAGTCTGTGTATGGGGAAAAGAAATCTCCATAGTTATATCTTTATCTGCAGAAATCTTCATAGTTCTATCTTTATCTGCAGAAATCTCCATAGTTATATCTTTATCTGCAGAAATCTTCATAAGTTATATCTTTGTCTGCAGAAATCTCCATAGTTATATCTTTGTCTGCAGAAATCTCCATAAGTTTATCTTTATCTGCAGAAATCTCCATAGCTATATCTTTATCTGCATAAATCTTCATAGTTATATCTTTGTCTGCAGAAATCTCCATAAGTTATATCTTTGTCTGCAGAAATCTTCATACTTATATCTTTGTCTGCAGAAATCTCCATAAGTTATATCTTTGTCTGCAGAAATCTCCATAGTTATATCTTTATCTCTGCATAAATCTTCATAGTTATATATTTATCTGCATATCAAGGATTGACTGCCAGAACCCAGTATCTCTTTTTTATATATATATATATATATATATATATATATATATATATATATATATATATAATGCTGAACAATTAAGTAGTGGGGGGGGAAAACAAGTGCAGGTTAACAATTCTTCCAAACCTACAGATCTGTTTTCAAGCTAAAAGAGCTCTCCTCAGGGTACAAACTGGGCGCGCCACCGGTGTTATATAGTGTGTTGTGTGGGCGCGTGAGCACTGTGCGTGTGGCACGTGGCCTGTAGTTTTTTTTATCTTTTTGGGGCGCGTTCAGGGGGGACGTGTCAGGGGATGGTGCATTGATAAAGATTTCCATTTATGCCTGCAATTGTTTATCATTTCTACTTTAGAGTTCA
>JADBJO010024740.1:2500-20000 GCA_016801955.1 Conus betulinus
AATTACAACAATTCTCAGGATTAGGTTTATCTTCTCTATTCTACTGTCGCAGCTCTTCTCTATTCTAGTGTCGCAGCTCTTCTCTATTCTAGTGTCGCAGCTCTTCTTTCTCCCCGCTGTTGTTGTTGTTGTTGTTGTTGTTGTTGTTACTACTGCTTCCGATGCCGGTGTTGTTTCTACTTCTCCCCGCTGTTTGTTGTTGTTACTACTGCTGCTTCCAATGCGGGGTGTTGTTTTGCTTCTCCATATAGTTAACATTGGAGTATCCTTTATTGTTGCTGTCGGTCCAGTAAGTTCTGTTATATCCCTCAGCCCGGTATCTTCTGTTGTGGTACCCATTGGCCTAATATCGCCCGACGTCGTATCCGTTGGCCTAGCATTTTCTGTCGTGGTATCCGTTGGCCTAATATCTTTTGTCGTTCTATTTCTACAATCTTTTCTCCTTGTAGTATAAACACTTCGGGGTAAGACCAATTCTAAGGGACACGACTCGTTAATTAAACCACCTGAATCAAACGCAGTATATTCGCAGCTAAAGGGTAGTACTTTACTAACATTACTGAAATATATCATAGCTTTAAAAGCAGCAACGATGCTGTCGCCCGGATAAAGAGATGATTCTGATGTTTTGATGGTATGAAGTCGAACATTAGTAGTATGCAACGGTACGTGGATGGTGACATTTTGTTTTGTCCGATCTGGATAATTAAAAGCGTGAGTACACAGCAGAAAAATAATATTCTTTTTGCGCATAATATAAAATTACAGGCGTGGCCGTGATAATGTATTGAAACCACGGGAACCGCCAAGAAGAATAAAAAGATTTACAAACGCGAACATTTTCTTTTAACTGCAAGACTGCTAGAGTGTCTCACTGTAAGACTGCTACAGTGTCTCGCATCTATATTTTATTTATTGGGGGGGGGGGGGGGGGGGGAGGAGAGGAGGGAGAAAATGTGTTTCTTCCCCCCCCCCCCCTTTTTTTTTTTTTTCCCAATACGAGCGTGTATACACCACGTGTTAATTACTCTGGGAGAGGTTGGCGAAAGAAACAGCAGAGCAGGCAAAAGAACATCAGAAGGGGCAAAAAAGTTAGGCCAAAGAACAGCATGAAAGGCAGCAGGGGTGGGATTTTAAATACAAAAAAAACTTTTCGTTGGTTCGGTAGTAGTTGTCGTAGCTTCTTCTTTTGGGTGTCACATATCTGGTTAAAACCGTAGTGGCTTGATCTTTGCTCCATCGGTCCTCAAAAAGCTTGTATTGGAAAAGTTGGCATTGTAGTAATTGGAAAAGTTAATTGCCAACAAATAATCCTGGTCTTTGGCATGCCAGCTATAGTCCAGTCCCTGTACGTGACATTCGAATGCTACTCCTAGGATGACTGCTGACTCCAGAATAAGTTTGGTCGAATGCGAATCCGTAGGTACTGTTTCTAACATAATCTTCTGATGTTCTTTTGGGAGTACTGGATAGTTCAGGGACTATCCAGGGCGTGGCTTCCAGGGGCTTAATGTGCAGGTCGTGGATTTTCATAGTGCAGTTTGACATCTGTTTGCACTGATCCTACAGCGACAACTTAGCATTACCCGCTGGCTCTCCATCTGTATTTTGCTGGTAAATCGCAGTCGTGTTTTTTTAGGATCGAGGGTGGCAACGGTAGGATTCGTGAGGGTAACTTCTTCTTTTGGCAGTGGTAGAATCAACGGTGGTAACTTCTTCTTTTGCAGTGGTAACATCAACGGTGGTAAATTCTTCTTTGGCAGTGGTAGCATCAACGGTGGTAACTTCTTTGGCAGTGGTACGATTCAGGATGCTCACTTCGTTGGGTGTGACAGGATCAACGATGATAACTTCTTTGGGTGTGGGTAAAGTTTGCATAGTCTGAAAAGTCAATCGCCAGTACGTAGTTTTTTGTTTTGGACACGCTTGGAGTAGTCCACTCCCTATGTTATACACTGAAATTTAACTCCTCCAGGAAGATGGCTAATTTCAGAGTAGTTTTGGTTAAGTATGAATCTGTACGTACTGATTCTCACATATTCTACTGATGTCCGTGTTGGGGTAGTGGACAGTTCAGTGACTGTCCAGGGCCCGGTTTCCACGACGGGTTCGATGTACACTACCTGGATTCTTTTACTGCAGTGTGTGGACACCTGTTCTTGCTGACGGGACATCGACAGATCATTGTCACCCGCTGGCTTTCCGTATCTACATCGCCGCTAAAATCGCAGTCATCAACCGCCACTGCCGTAAAGACGAAGAACGAAATAGCTAGTATAATCATCATACTCCCTAAGAATGATTCACGCGGGTTCCCGTTCAGAACTTTCATGGTTTCACTCTGCCACTAACCACTTGCCACCGCTATTTGAGCAGTTAACTGGAGGAAAAAAAAAGGATGGGGGGGGAAAAAGGGAAAGAAAGTCCTTTTTTTTTGTCCTTCCCCCCCCCCCCCCCCCCCCCCCCCCCCCCCCCGTACGACAATAACTTCTACCCCCGCCTCCCTTTAGTCGTTCTCCTCCTTCTTTTGTTTGTCAAGAGGTGACATCGGCTTAGAATTTGTTTTTTGCTTTATGGGGAAGTGGCTTTCGCAGCTCAATATCCCAGAAAATCTTATTCACATCGTCATCGTCGTCGTCGGGTGGTGGGGTGGTGGCGATTTGTCATTCAGCATAGTTTTGTGGCACATCAACCTTTTTACGCAAAGCCTTTTTCATGATTTTGTTTTAGAACTTCTGGACTAAGCAACTTGCCCACATTTCAAACCAGAAAGCTTTTTATTAACTTACAGGGGGAGGGGGGGGGGGAACAAACAAGACGGAAAACAAACAAGACGGGGAAGAATAAATTCAGAATAGCGAGGGAAATAGAAAACCTTATAAATGTCCCAGTTCTTGTATGTTAAGCACATTTCTCTTGTTGACCAAGGGAGTTAACCATGTCTAGCTACGTCCCCACCTTCGCCCACTACGTGACAGACGACGAAGACGGGGATACTATAATTTTGGAACTAGGACCGGCTCTGCAAGCCCCCAGGATTTGGAAGCAGTATCCCAGCGCGTCGCTATGGCCTACCACATCTGGGACAACATCGACCCTCCCGATGGATTGGACAGCGAGGTCGTTATTACGAGGATGCAGGCGAAATGCGAAGAGAAGTCTTTGGTTTTGTCCCCTCTGTTCACCCAGATGTGCAAAACCAGTATCTGCAACATATGTTATAACGTCTACGACGACGGTCCCCACTACCCCATGACCATGGATCCCTGCAACCATGTTATGTGTTATATAGTTGTTGCCGACGCATTATGGGCGAAGCGGTCGACCCGTGTCCAGTATGCCGGACGCTGCCTATCAACATCGTAAAAGCGCAGAGTACGGCCAGCGTGATGCGCTCCTTGCTAGAAGAGGAGGATAGAAATCTTGAGTCACAACTCAAGAAAAAACAAAACCCAGGCATCGCTGACGTTTTTAAAAACTTCCTCCTCAGTCGCCTAGAACTAGCCAAATGTCAGCAGATGGGCTTTTTGGAGACGGCCCGCAATGCGGCTAAAGAAGAGATTGACCTACGCGCCGACATTCGCTCCGCGTTGGTGAAGGAGGAGTTTCGATCGCCTGAGCCACGAAATCGCCGTGTCCTTCGAAGATCTCTCCGGAATGGATCACGCCGCTGTTCTGCGAGAGGCGCCGGAGATTTTGAAGCGCATTGGTGCGAAAGACTTCTTTCATAAATCCATGCCTGACATTTTACCCGGCTTTAATTAAGCAAAGGCCGTCATGAGCCGCGTGGTTCAAGGCAGCTTGCTGGACGATGACGCTGCCGTGGCCACGAGAGACAAATATATGGGATCCGATGCGCCCACAGGATCCGAGGTGTTCAATCTGCATCGCTTCAGGCCAAGTAATACAAGCTCCTTCTCGGAGTTACCCGAAGGTGTTGTGTTACGAATTGTACAGAACATATATACCTTGAACTGGGCGGCTTCGCGTAGGGTAAAGAGAAACACTCGTCGCCCTGCTCGTCCCAAGCCCACAAGCAACCAATAATGCGTTATAACGACTTCTATAGATTGTGTGATTGTGTGTGTTTGTTTATCATATTGGTAAAAGTGCTGATGACGCTTAGCTTCCTGTTGTGTATGAGATACTTTGTAATAGTCAAAGAGGACTGCTGTTTTACAAGGTGAGATCAGCTACCCTTGCAAGAGGGTTAATGTTGCTTAACTCTTGCTTCTCTTGCATGTGTATCAAATCGACAAAAGACAGACACGGGGGGGGGGGGGGGGGGGGGGGGGTGAAATGGAGAGAGAGAGAGAGAGAGAGAGAGAGAGAGAGAGAGAGAGAGAGATAGCGAGCCGTATGATATGCGAGAGTAAAGATGTGTTAAGAGAGAGAGAGAGAGAGAGAGAGAGAGAGAGAGGGTGATAGAGGGCTTGCATGTTAATAAATAACAACCCTGTAAACCAGTGTAATGTTTTGGAAATGTTTGTTCATGTAAAAAGAGAGAGAGAGAGTGACACTGAGGGCTTGGAAATGTGTGTTAGCGTTCATGGAATGTGCGGAGGGGGAGGGGGGCGGGCGTTGTAAGTACTGTGCGTAAGTGTGTAAGTACTGAGTGGTGGAGAGAGAGGGGCGCCCTGTGTGTAAGTACTGAGTTGTGGAGAGAGTGTAAGTACTGAGTTGTGGAGAGAGAGAGAGAGAGAGAGAGGGAGAGACAGAGAGACAGAGTGGTGGAGAAAAGGGAGAGACAGAGACAGAGTGGTGGTGAGAGAGAGACAGAGTGGTGGAGAGAGACAGAGTGGTGGAGAAAAGGGAGAGACAGAGACAGAGAGTGGTGGAGAGACAGAGACAGAGTGGTGGAGAGACAGAGACAGAGTGGTGGAGAGAGACAGAGAGATAAACAGAGAGACAGACAGCCAGAATAGGCAGCCTTCACACACACACGCACTGACACAACAGGCAGCCTTAAGCACACGCACATACAGGAAGACAGACAGCCAGCACGTACAGGAAGACAGACAGCCAGAATAGACAGCCTTCAAACACACACACGCATTGACACATAGGCAACCTTTAGCCGCACCACATTACGCAGCAGACGAGGCGAGTTGTAAAAAAACAATTGTTTTATATCCACTTGCCAAGTATCGCGGCACGTGCCAGGTATATATACAAAGTATATACACATTCTCATATCATGTTCTCTCTCTCTCTCTCTCTCTCTTGCTCTCTTTCTCCTCTCTCTCTCTCTCTCTCTCTCTCTCTCTCTCTCTCTCTCTCTCTCTCTCTCTCTCGCGCTCTCTCTCTCTCTTCTCTCTCTCTCGCCCCTCTCTCTCTCTCGCTCTCTCTCTCTCTCTCCGCTCTCTCTCTCTCTCTCTCTCTCTCTCTCTCTCTCTCTCTCTCTCTCTCTCTCTCTCTCTCTCTCTCTCTCTCCCCTCTGTCTCTCCTGCTCTCTCTCTGTACAACAGCATCATACATCTGTACATATTCAAGGCATCGGCGTACATATTCAAGGCAATGGCATTAAGACATCTCTCTCTCAGTTACGCACGCACTCTCTCTCAGTTACCATGCTCTCTCTCTCTCTCTCTCTCTCTCTCCTCTCCTCTCCTCTCTCTCTCTCTCTCTCTCTCTCTCTCTCCTCTCCCGCTCTCTCTCTCTCTCCCTCTGTTTCTCTCGCTCTCACACACGCCTCTCTCTCCCTCTTCAGCAACATAACACTTTTACATACTAGATGGTATCATTATATAAATCATGTCTCTATTTGTTACATACCAGATGGTATCATATGAACAATTTGGCCCGAATGAAGAATATGTTCGGGTGAGGTAGCGAGTGTAGTATAGCCCCCCCCCCCCCCCCCCCCCCCCCCCCCCCCCCCCACTTTTGTCCAAAATTATTGTAATGAAGAATGTTCGTACATAGGGTGAAGTACCGAGTATAAGCCCACCCACCCCCACTTTTGTCCAAAATTCGTGCAGATTACACACCGTCACTCGTTTTTGTCAGACTTGAACTTGTCTCCTCTAGGAACCACTCCAGTGTCTGATCATCCTAGCTGCCGTCCAGAGCATTGGACACACCGCACCTGAGGAAGGCCTTGGTGATCACGTCGCGTCCAACGCCGTCCCAGACTCCCCCCCCCCCCACCCCCCACCCAGTTGACGACATCCTAGCGGGTGGGCTGCCTCAGGTTGCTTGCAGCATTGGGCGGTCTGGGCACTCTGCCATCCACGTGCCCAGCTGTCGTTGCCCAGCAGGGGCTGCATCGGGGCTGGCTGATGGGCCCAGATATGCTTCACGGGGCGCTGCGCCTGTTGGGCCGGGAAGGAGGGTGGAGGGGAGCATGGGGGGCGGCCTGGTGCTGGGGCTGTACCGTGGCTGGCTGATGGGCCCATATATGCTCCTTGGGTTTGCTGACAGGGGTGTCCAGCCCGTAGGAGAGGAGCAATGGTCCTGGTAGCCCGGAGAGGTAACGCGGCCGTTTTGCGGACGGCGGCCCAGGGTCAATCCCATGGGAGCGGCCCGCTTCCATGAGGATTGACCCTGGGCCGCTGTAAGGGGAACAGTTGCTATGGGGTCCCGGGGCCGCTAGAGGGGGGAGAAATTACTGTGGAGTCCAGGGCCGCTGCGGGGAGGAGAATTACTGTGGGGTCCTGGGCCACTGCGGGGGGGGGGGGGGAGAATTACTGTGGGGTCCTGGGCCACTGCGGGGGGAGAATTACTGTGGGGTCCTGGGCCACTGCGGGGAGGGGGGGGAGAATTACTGTGGGGTCCTGGGCCACTGCAGGGGGGGGGGGGGAGAATTACTGTGGGGTCCAGGGCCACTGCGGGGGGGGGGGGGGGGGGGGGGGGGGGGGGGGGGGGGGGGGGGGGGGGGGGGGAATTACTGGGGGGGGTCCAGGGCCGTTACTGTGGGGTACAGGGCCGGGGGGGGGGGGGGAAAGATGCTGAGCTGCTGCAGGTGGGGCAAGGGTGTCTTGGTCTGGGGCGGTTGATATTGGGTCTTCTAAAGCACGGAAAAGGGCCTGAATTTCGTCGTCACTATCATCATTATCTTCTTTTCTGTAGGGAGAACTAGGGTCATAGCCTGTACAGGCGCTGCCTGCCTCCATGGAGGGGACCCTAGCAACTTCCTCCTCCTGCTCTTCCTCCTCCTCCTCCTCCTCCTCCCCTCCTCCTCCTGTTCCTCCTCCTCCTCCTCCTGTGGTTCTAGATGTTTTTCTGCGTTGATTGGCCAATGACAACAACGGCTGACGTATGCGTTTACATCATCCGTTACAGCATAAGAAAAGTTTAAAAAATTAAACTCTCAAAACCGGGTGGATATATCCACTTACCTATTCTATTTAAGTCACCACCACAGTCACTACTTCTTTTTGGCCAAATGTATTTGTGCCAAGCCTCACCGACCAAACTGCTTGGCCCACTTTCCGAGCTAATTTCAATTTTAAACACCGCGCCTTTCTTCCGGTGCTGTTTTGACCTTTCTTTGTCCTTTACCGTAAAGATATCAAAGTCTTCCGGAAGTCCAAAGAAACATACGTCTAAAGGCGTCTTTTAACTCTGCGAGGCCTTTTTTCCTTTTAACTTCTTCTAGCTCTGAAAGTAACCTACAGAAAATTGAAAGAAGAAGTTTACTGACTGCTAGAACTTGGTAGCCAAGTCCGTTTTTCTCTTTCACTGAACTTTCTACAGTGAAAGTATTTGGAAAAAAAATTCTGACAGTGAGGGTACTCTTTGCGAAATTTTTGTGAAAAAAAAACAATTCCGGCTAACTCTGAGTTTTCAAACAAACCCAAATGTAAATAAAACACCACTCACCGTTTTTGAAGGTATTCCAAAATGTGAAAGGCTGTTGAGATTAGTTTGAATATCTCTATAATTTTTTTTTCGAATGGTCCGCGCGCCCTTTAGTTATGGGTTTTGTTTGTACTCTGAAAGCAACAGGAGACCAGGGGAGCGAGCGAAGAAAGTCTTCAGGGTGCACCTTCACAGGACACATTGAAAGAACGCCTTTAGAGAAAGTGAAAGCCTGGGGGGCAACGCCGAGATTGAAAGTCGTAGCTATATGTAGCGTTTACGTCTATTCTAGAACCAAGCCGAAGACAATGGGTTATGCAGAGAATGGCTGTGGACTAGGCATGGAATACGGAATACAAAATTGCGCAACGGCAATTGGTTCCCGTTTAAGTGGCGTTTTCCGCACGGATTATTAAGTGCGATGCACCAACTGCGCAGATCTCTCTCTCTCTCTCTCTCTCTCTCTCTCTCTCTCTCTCTCTCTCTCTCTGTGTGTGTGTGTGTGTGTGTGTGTGTGTGTGTGTGTGGGGGGGTGTGTGTGTGTGTGTGTGTGTGTGTGTATAAACTCAGCTTCTGCGCATTGCTGTTAAAGCTAAAAACATGACGGTAGCCGGCGTTGCAACGCCTATAGTAATTTTAGTCCAATTCCACCCCGCTGCCCAATCATCGTTTAAACAGTTACAGAATTGTACAAAACCAGCCCAGCCGTTGTTTTGCATTATGCAAGGCTGGAGGACTCGCTCGGCGTAAAGTTGCACCCAGTCTATGACAGAATACACAATCCTGTATTCGGGAGACCTTAGGAAAGCATGTAAAGCAAACTGTCCTGCGTAGTAAAAGTAACATTCCAACCCTCCCCCAGTTCAAACTACCCCGAAAAAGCTCGTCTGCCACACACTGGAAACCGTGAAATGTTGTTTCACTCAAAATCATGTGTTGTTTTTAAAGTATTTGCGTTCTATGTTGTCACAAAGACGTCTCATGGCGGTTTGAACTTCACTGCATGCAACGTAGTCTTCCTTTGGCCCAGAAATCCCTTCTTTTTTTTTCAAATAATACCAAATGTAATCTTCAGCCACAGACCTCATAGAACTCATTGTGAGTCGGTTCTAAAAAATGTTACTTTGACCACGTAGTTAAAGGCAATAAAATACATACAGATGGCAAATCTGGTAATCCTGTTGCCCCATTCTCTCTGTCTTTTTTGTTTAGTCAGGGAAGGGAATACAAACTAGGGAAGGGAAAAGTACAGGAACGAAAGTTGTGTACTTAAGCGGCTGTCTCATTGTTGCTACTATAAAGAAACAAGGGGAAGGGAAAAAGGACCACATAGACTATATATACACTGGCGGCGTGTAGTCAGTCGTTAGCATTTCAACATACTTCAGTGAGTGCTTTTCTGTGTTTGCCTGTGGTGTCTTTGCCTTTTTTTCCAGAGTAAGTTGATTCTTATGTTCCTTCTTCCACTAATCCGATAGAATAGCTAGTTATTTAGTTATTTGCAGTAACGACTATTGTGATGCTAACCGCAACTGTTCTTTCTTGCGCGTCGAGTTTATGTATCTTTATTGCCTCTTACACCCATACACATACAGATACACCCACATCCTTTTTAAACACACATAATTCTGTTTGTTCAGAAAGCTTACGGAGAACAGAGCATCCGACCCAATCCTGATAAGAACGGGTACACGTTGGGTCCAATATCTTATACCCGCCGAAGCTGACCACGTGTGCGCGGGTACCGACGCCTGCAAGACTACTGAAATTTACGATTGAACTAAACGTTAATCCCCCCCCAAAAAAAAAAAAATAACGATGTATACTGTCACAGAGTTTTGCAAAAGGCTTGTAGACAAAGAAACTTTTGTAATAAACGTTAGTAGATTAACCCTGTGTACGAAAACGTTGATCCAGACCTATGGGAAAAGGCGATTAAGCGAATGACTCATGAAGATATTTGTATGGTTTGTTCGGCCCTCAATACAGGAATTGATCTTGACTGCCCAAGGCACGTTCGCCGGCTAAATAGATACGTTAAATATTTATTGTTGAGGCGGGTTTTAACGAACAGAGACCCGTTTCTATTTATAGACTTGTGTCGCGTGAACAACATCGACATGGTTGATTTTGAAATGGTATACGTACGAAACGCGTTTTTGGAAAGAGTTTAACCAGGACAATTGGTTCTACATTAAGATCAGTGGACAAGTCTACCGTTATGGAGTGGATGATGTTTTTATGCGATGGAAACCACCAACTGGAATAGAGCCGTAGCCCTGATAGAAAATGCCTACGTCAAGAAAAGCACTGTCATGATGTTGTTGGTGCATAAGTTAGTGACCGATAGACACTACAACGTTTTGTTACGGTTATACCACTTGCCAAGCGCGCACGACCTAATCGATTGGCAGACAACGTTTATCAAATATTGTAAGCGAGTGCTGCCCCATCGTACGGAAGAAGAAGAACAACAAATTCCTGGAAACCGTTTTATATTTTGAACCAATAACCATCCGTAATGTGAAAAGTGAAGCGGAATGGTTTAAACACCTGCTAATGAGAACGTCTATGTTTTCGTGGATACAAGATCGTATCACCAACGCAGCGGTGCCCACGCTACAGGAAAGTTGCCGAACCACCGTTCTTCGATCGCTTCAGGGATCGACCATACAAGAACAGGAAACCGCTATTGACAAATGTATAGAGAATAGCGTTATGTTCCTTTTTAAAATTAAAGAGATGATTGTGCTTCAAACACGGGGAACATGCTACTTTTTGGTTGGTTCTTTGCTCCGCTACCAGCACATCATCATGATCATCATCCTCGCTCCTGCAGCCGTTACTCTCGTCGATATTGCAGCCAGTAAGCCCCCAATACACCGGTAATTTAGTCTATTCTAGTTGGGTTCTTAGCTTTGTGTCTGTCTCTCTTTGGCTCTTAGCTTTGTGTCTGTCTCTCTTTGGCTCTTAGCTTTGTGTCTGTCTCTCTTTGGCTCTTAGCTTTGTGTCTGTCTCTCTTTGGCTCTTTCTTTTGTCTGTTATTGCTTTCGTTGTTATTGCAATATTACCTGGCAATGGTCCCAAAAGAAATGAGCTTTCAAAATAATAACCCGCCATCTGCGCTTCGATCACAAGGCCTCGGGATTATGTGATTGCGCCTTTTTAAACGTGTGATGGATTTTCCTACGTTCTCTCTCTCTCTCTCTCTCTCTCTCTCTCTCTCTCTCTCTCTCTCTCTCTCTCTCTCTCTCTCTCTCTCTCTCTCTCTCTCTCTCTCTCTCTCTCTCTCTCTCTCTCTCTCTCTCTCTCTCTCTCTCTGAGACTAGCTTATTTAAACTTTTCTGTCTTCTGTGCTAAATAAAATTAAAATAATGTCTTATGTTTCATCTCTTATGTCTTATGTGCCGCTTTGTCTTTCTTATGTCCCGCTTTGTTTTGTTATGTCCGCCTTATTGTTCTCTTATGTCCCGCTTTGTTCTCTTATGTCCCGCTTTGTTGAGAAGGGGAAAGAAGTTGGATGATGATTGTTGTGTTATAGGTTACTTTGGGACGGACCGACCCGTGCTGTCACCAGCTGGTCACCGTGCCGGGACCTGGAACACGCCTAAGGGGCCAGGAGTGAACGAGTGGCGACTACGTAACGGTCACGCCAACGACTGCAGTCGGGTCACGCAACAAGGCACGTGCATCGTGCGGACTCAGGGATCGGGGAACGTCTACCTCAACGAAACTCGGTCCTTGACACTCCATCGCACACGGCTGGCGTCCTAGACCCAACCCCTGCCTGCGACGATTGTGACCGTGATCACGTGATCTCACAAAAACAAACAAAAAAACGTGCCTGGTCAGTGTGCGAAGACAAAAGTTGTAAGGGACTTTTTCGTCTCATAGAGCAATATATCTCTCTCTCTACATATACATACATATGTGAATTTGATCATGTTGTCCACCCTTTTATATTAACATATTCTATCTGATAATTGATGGTTTCCATTATAGGAGAACATTGTGTATTGTTGTTGAATTTCTTTTTGTTTGTTTAGTATTAGTATATATAGAAATAATATAATGGTTTTTCAGGAAACAAAATCAGGAAAATTAATGGCATTTGATACATAAACGGTCCAACAGGAATTGACCTGGATCACCAACAGGAACCCCAGCCTGACCTGCACATTCAGGATCACCAACAGGAATCCCAGCCTGACCTGCACATTCAGGATCACCAACAGGAACCCCAGCCTGACCTGCACATTCAGGATCACCAACAGGAACCCCAGCCTGACCTGCACATTCAGGATCACCAACAGGAACCCCAGCCTGACCTGCACATTCAGGATCACCAACAGGAACCCCAGCCTGACCTGCACATTCAGGATCACCAACAGGAACCCCAGCCTGACCTGCACATTCAGGATCACCAACAGGAACCCCAGCCTGACCTGCACATTCAGGATCACCAACAGGAACCCCAGCCTGACCTGCACATTCAGGATCACCAACAGGAACCCCAGCCTGACCTGCACATTCAGGATCACCAACAGGAACCCCAGCCTGACCTGCACATTCAGGATCACCAACAGGAACCCCAGCCTGACCTGCACATTCAGGATCACCAACAGGAACCCCAGCCTGACCTGCACATTCAGGATCACCAACAGGAACCCCAGCCTGACCTGCACATTCAGGATCACCAACAGGAACCCCAGCCTGACCTGCACATTCAGGATCACCAACAGGAAATCCCAGCCTGACCTGCACATTCAGGATCACCAACAGGAACCCCAGCCTGACCTGCACATTCAGGATCACCAACAGGAATCCCAGCCTGACCTGCACATTCAGGATCACCAACAGGAACCCCAGCCTGACCTGCACATTCAGGATCACCAACAGGAACCCCAGCCTGACCTGCACATTCAGGATCACCAACAGGAACCCCAGCCTGACCTGCACATTCAGGGATCACCAACAGGACCCCAGCCTGACCTGCACATTCAGGATCACCAACAGAAACCCCTGCCTGACCTGCACATTCAGGATCACCAACAGGAACCCCAGCCTGACCTGCACATTCTGATCACCAACAGGAACCCCAGCCTGACCTGCACATTCAGGATCACCAACAGGAACCCAGCCTGATCAGGATCACCAACAGAACCCAGCCTGACCTGCACATTCAGGATCACCAACAGGAACCCCAGCCTGACCTGCACATTCAGGATCACCAACAGGAACCCCAGCCTGACCTGCACATTCAGGATCACCAACAGGAACCCCAGCCTGACCTGCACATTCAGGATCACCAACAGGAACCCCAGCCTGACCTGCACATTCAGGATCACCAACAGGAACCCCAGCCTGACCTGCACATTCAGGATCACCAACAGGATCACCAACAGGATCACCCAGAACCCCCTGACCTGCACATTCAGGATCACCAACAGAACCCCCCAGCCTGACCTGCACATTCAGCCTGATCACCAGGATCACCACAGGAACCCCAGCCTGACCTGCACATTCAGGATCACCAACAGGAATCCCAGCCTGACCTGCACATTCAGGATCACCAACAGGAACCCCAGCCTGACCTGCACATTCAGGATCACCAACAGGAACCCCAGCCTGACCTGCACATTCAGGATCACCAACAGGAACCCCAGCCTGACCTGCACATTCAGGATCACCAACAGGAACCCCAGCCTGACCTGCACATTCAGGATCACCAACAGGAACCCCAGCCTGACCTGCACATTCAGGATCACCAACAGGACCCCAGCCTGACCTGCACATTCAGGATCACCTCGCACAGGTCAGGACATGGCTTGATATATGGGATAAGAGTCAGATTGCGGCAGCCTCAAACTAAACTCTGTGGCAACGGTATGTGGAGTTTGTAAGGATTGCCCCCTTGATAGAAAGGCTAGGAAGAGAACTGCCCACAGAGGAAAGCGATAGGTTAGTGTCTACCCACTTAGGATACATATATAATTTTGAAGAAACTGAGGTCACCCTGATTGAGAGACACTACACCCATCCGCTCTTGCCGCCCCTGCAACAAAATGTGTGTGACTATGCTTGTTGACAATTATCGTACGAGTTGTGATGAACTGCCACTCCAACTCAATGCGGAAATAGTTTATCTTAGGGCTGTTAATTATTATTGGGAGCGAGTTAGTAAAGGGATTTTTGTTAGTTAGTAAGCAGGTCGAAGTGACGGATTGTTATCCCAATTCATATTTTACTGTATTGGTTGTTTTAGGGTGTTGAAGTCAATTTAAAGTTAATGTTTCGTATAATTATAGTGTTTGATTTTTTTTCACATGAATATAGTGTTTGATATTATTTTTTCACATGAATAGATAATATGAATAGGAATTTAATAGACGATTATTATTACATGGTTCAGGCCTCGGGATTATGTGATTGCGCCTTTTCAAACGTGTGATGGACTTTCCTACGTTCGTTCTCTCTCTCTCTCTCTCTCTCTCTCTCTCTCTCTCTCTCTCTCTCTCTCTCTCTCTCTCTCTGTGTGTGTGTGTGTGTGTGTGTGTGTGTGTGTGTGTGTGTGAGACTAGCTTATTTAAACTTTTGTCTGCTGCCGTTTGCGTTTCATTGAGTTTTTCTTCTTGGTTTCATTGAGTTTCTTCTTCCTTCTTCTATTGCACCCATTGGCTTGATTGAGATTTAAGCTGCACACATAGAAAATGACGCTGTTTCGTAGCCTCTTTGGGTTTCTGTGTTCCTTGCGCTTTTTCTTTTTTTAGACCAACAGAATTATTTCTGGTATGTTGTCTCTTATGTTTGTCTGCTGTCTGTTTGTCTTATAGATGGCGGCCAGTACCAACCCAGTACCTACCATCGCAGTCTACTGGACTGAAGGGACTGTGACGGAGGGGTCGGCAAGAGAAGAGCCGCCAAAGAAAAAAAGAAGGGTTACCTGCGCGGAGAAGGCACGCCGCCTCGCTTTAGAAAATGTGCAATTAAGCGCACAGGTGGCAGACCTACACGCACAGGTGGCAGACCTACACGCACAGGTGGCAGACCTACAAACACAAAGTTAAAAGAGAGTGCCTGCAAGGACACTCCTCAAACGATTGAAAATAACCGTCTTCAAACAGAAAATCTCTGCACAAAGGCACAGTTAGAGGTGGTTAAAAAAAAATATGCTAACTTTCTCTTGTCTGTGTCTGTGAAGGCATATCCACAGTTTTTTCTGTCCTCTCCCCTCTTTAACTTGCGCGTGCGTGCGTGCGTGTGTGTGTGTGTGTGTGTGTTTTTTGGTTTTCCCATTTTTCCTTCCTTCCCTTGGTTAATCAGGGAACCTTTTTATATAAAATGGGGGGAAGGGACAATATGGTTAACCATATTGTCCCTTCCCCCATTTTATATAAAGGTCTGTACCATGCTATGACATTTAATACATTGGGTCCTGAAACTATATGACTTCTAATATACATTGGGTCCTGAAACTATATGACTTCTAATGACTTCTAATACATTGGGTCCTGAAACTATATGACTTCTAATACATTGGGTCCTGAAACTACCACGGAGATCTGCGATGACATGATAGAAGATGGAGCCTATGTGGTGTTTGACTGGGACAATACTCTGAAGCTTTACAACAAGGAGACTCGACAGTTGTCCTGCCGAGTGTCCAAGCAGTTCTTATTGCACCTGAAACACAACCGCCGCTGCAAGTTGTACATCATTAGCGCCATAAGGCCGTCGGCCCTGAACTTGGACACTTTGCTGTTGGAAGTGGACAGACTGGGGACTGACTGACGTGTTCACATCGGGCGCGTCCGATGATACGCAGACAGACAAAGTGGTGAATTCTGAATACGCATACAGGGGTAATGTAATTGTTTGCGGCTATGATAAAGCGGAAACATTTATGAAATTGTCATCCTTTAATTCTGCAAGGGGGGATAAAGTGTGCTTTTTTGATGATGAGGAGTGGAACATTAACAACTTCAGCGTTTTGGTGCCCAATAGTAAATGTTATCTTTGTACATGAACGTTTGTTTTTTTTTGTGTGTGCTACACGCGGAGTAAACGACCATGTGTATACAGGATTTTAACTTTTGCCGTGTGTGTGGCAAATACTTTCCGCTTAACGAAGCGAAATTTTGTAAATATTTTGGTGCTGGTAGTTGTATAGTAAAACGTATATTGAAAGAGAATACGTGTGACGATTGTAGCAAGCGCGGATTATGTGTCCGTGTGCTACACCAAGGCGTAAAAAGCAGTGCTCTTTGCACTAATAGTGGTGAAATACTGTGTTCTCTGTGTTAGTTGTATTTTATGTACTTCAAACTACAGTGCTGGGTTTTTTTTTTTTTTTTTGATAACTATGCTTGAAACACAACGCGTTGCTACTTTTACCAGACGTTAACACAGTTATCTCTTATTTGTCTGGGCAGGCTGACATAAAACCATAGCAGTAAACACTTCAGCACCGCAGTAAACGCTTCGGCACCGCTGATATTTTGGACAAAATTGCTCCAACGATAACGATTGTCGTTTTCCACACACGCTGCGTATATCTGTGCTCGGTTGCTGTTAGATGATAGTTTTGTACCTTACCCAACATGTAATGTCATTTGGTTATATTTGTGTTGTATTAATCTGTTTTGTGAACAGATTCGTGAACAGATTGTTTTGTGATTTGTAATTAATTTACTGTACTGCACATAAAGAGTTTATGTACTAAAAACTTTTACCAACGAATGTAATCGGCAAAATGCTGCGAACGTTAGCATCTTCTTTAGGCGGGAGAGTCGTTTAATGGCCCGCGATAAGCGAGGCTTTCCCCGTCGTCTGCTCGTGATGGAGTGGAAACAGCAGCGTCCTGCCCCTGTAGAAGCCGTACTTTTCTTACATGACTTTTCAACAGATCTTGTTCTTTCAACATATGAACACCTTTCAAAAAGTAAAGGTGGAGTTACTGCGGCTTCTCTCTTAACGTTCCTGTTGGAGAAAAAGCCGTTGGAGAAAAAAACCCGCCGCTTGTGAGAAAAAGCTGTTGGAGAAAAAGACCGCCGCCTGTTTTACAGACAAGCAGAGAGAAATAACAGAGAGACAAAAAAA
This sequence comes from Conus betulinus, assembly GCA_016801955.1. Lineage (NCBI taxonomy): Eukaryota > Metazoa > Mollusca > Gastropoda > Neogastropoda > Conidae > Conus > Conus betulinus. Next base: position 19,403 of record JADBJO010024740.1, read on the forward strand.
AAGGCGTTGCTTAGAAGGATACAGGCATTAAAGATGGAAAACCAGCTTTTAAAGAAACGCAGTCTTTGTCGACTGTGTCCACAGAGACCCGTTAATTTAACGCGCTTCTTCCTTGTGGTCATTTGTTGTACTGTGAGACTTGTGGCAAGTCTCAAGACGTTTGCCCTTCTTGTAAAAAAATTGGTTTTGGCCGACGTACGAACGTTCCTGTCATGATTTACGTTCTTTTTTGAAAAGAAATGTGTTTTGATGCCTTTTGTTGATGCACGTGCCTTTTTGACATGATTATACTGATGATGAAGCAAAGCTAGAGTTGAAGAAAGAATGTTTTGCTAAACCTATTTGTTGTATATACCTTTTGTTTTGCGTATGTGTTAATTTTTTTTTGTACATACCTTTTTGATTCACACTATGGTGCGATTTACGCACGACAGTTTGAAAGATGACAGTGAGGAAGCTGTCATGAACAAGAATGTGTTGATAAAAAAAAAAACATATGCTAACTGAATGTTTAAAATGTGTCATAACCACATGATCATAAAGCTGTAATGTTCCTAGTCTGTTCCGTCTGTCTGTCTGTCTTTCAAACAAATAACAA
>JADBJO010024740.1:22500-24746 GCA_016801955.1 Conus betulinus
TCTTCCGATAGAGAAGCCATTCAGTTTATCCTTTCTTTATAACTTTGGGGGGGGGGGGGGGGGAACAAAAAAGCCAGAGAGGAAGAAAAAAAAGAAGTGATAAAAGTTTGGTTTGTGGAAAGTCCTCATTCTGGGAGTAAAATTATTATGCCCGGTTACGCCACCCGGTACGCGCTAAGGCAGAATCAAGCCGCCGTTGTTGACCAGCAAGGTGCCCTCTACCAGAATGAAGCCGCCGTTGTTGACCAGCAAGATGCCCTCTACGTCCCCATCTTTGTCCGGTACGTGCAAAGGCAGAATCAAGCCGCCGTTCTTGACCAGCACGATGCTACTGTTCGCCAGTACGCAACTGACAGTGAGGGTGATGCTGATACCATGATTTTGGAAGTGCCACCCGCAAACGCCGAGGCTTTGGAAGAACTTGAGCGCGTCGCTATGGCCTACCACATCCGCATCTGGGACGGCATCGACCCTCCCGACGGATTGGACAGCGAGGCTCTTATTACCAGGATGCTGGCAAAGTGCAAAGACAGTTCCTTGGTTTTGTCCCCTCTGTTTACCGAGATGTGCAGAACCAGCACCTGCACCATATGTTACAACGTCTACGACGACGGCTCCCATTTCCCCATGGCCATGGTTCCTTGCAACCACGATGTGTGTTACACCTGTTGCCGGCGCATTATGGACGCAGCCATCGATACGTGTCCCATATGTCGAACTCTGCCTATGAACATCGTGAAAGTGCGGACTACGGCCATCATGATTCGCACCTTGCTGGAGGAGGAAGAGAAAAATCTGGACCTACAAGTCCAACGAAATTGTACAGAATACTTTGAACAGAGCGGCCTCGCGTAAGGTAAAGAGAAACACTCGCCGCCATGCTCGTCCCAAGCCCGCAAGCAGCCATTAATGTGTTGTTATAACACCAAGCTTATTGAACAAATTTGCTTTTGTCTGCCTTAATAAACAGGCTATGTTTCTCTGTCTGTTTCTAATTAAAAATTTCTCTCTCTCTCTCTCTCTCTCTCTCTCTCTCTCTCTCTCTCTCTCTCTCTCTATATATATATAATATATATATATATATATATATATATATATATATTTGTTAAACATAGGGTGATAAAAGGAAGTTTTAAAAACTTCCTTTTATCACCCTATTTTTAACAGATGTTGCTCCCCAAGGGGTGAGCACCTTAAGAATTTTATTAGGCGTTTTAGCAGTATTTCTCTCTCTCTCTCTCTCTCTCTCTCTCTCTCTCTCTCTTAAGGCAAAATGAAGGTTCATTGAACAATTTGCTTTTGGAACAGTCTCAGTGGTAGCTCTGCAGCTCAATAATAACTCAAGCAATAATAACAACGATTTCCATTTGTGCCTGCAGTTGTTTACTATTTCTACTTTAGTATTTAGAGTTGCTAAGTATGGTTTGCATAGTATTAACCATTTTTCTGTTGAACATAGGTTGCATCTTTTTGAAATGTTATTGTATGGTGATGCCCTTTTTATGATTTTCCAGGATATGTTATAGTTGGTTTTTTTGTCTTTAAGTCTCCAAATATATTTGCTCATTTCTGTTTGGTTTTGTATTTTTCGTTGTTGAATGACTGTTTATGGTTTGCGTATCTGGTTTTGAAGTGATTTTCAGTGATCCCTATGTATGTTTCTTTTTCATTTTCTGATGTCACAGTGGCTTGGTATACAATGTTGTTATAGAGGCATTTGTTGCTTAAGGGACACTGTTCTTTTGTAGTACAATTGCAGGATTTCCTTTCTTCACCCTTCTTTGCTGTGTTGCTTTTCATTTTGTTGGATGAATCAATTATATTTTTAAGGTTAGGCATGCATGAATATGATAGTTTGATGGTGTTCTTGTTGAATATTTTGGACAATTTGTGTTCTTTTGGGAAGGATGCTGTCAAATTTTGAAAATTCTTTCCCTACGTTTGTTTTTACTCGTCCATCATATGGAGGGTTGTACCATGTGATTTTCCTTTTCCTGCTTTTTTTGTTTTTGTTCATGTTGTTATCTGGGTTGTATTGTAGTTTGTAGCTGTAACCACTTTTTTGCAATGCCTCTTGGTATTCTGCTGCTGCGTTGTTGAATACTCTTTCATTATGTGACAGATTAGATAATCTCTTGTTTTATGCCCATTGGGTATGGTTTTTTTAGTATAGATGGTGGGTGTTGCTATTGATGTTTACATAAATGGGTGTGTCATTAGGTTTCTTGTATGGTTTATATATGTGG
>JADBJO010024741.1:0-24741 GCA_016801955.1 Conus betulinus
CGGAAGTTTCAGCGGGCAAGCAGATAGCGGCGACTACATTCAGAAGCAGCCCTGTGGTGTGACTGCGCTCATGGTCATACCCAGGGTCCTCCGTCACCGTTGTCTTGCTGACTCGTTCATTGTCGCAGCTCTCACCCCCTATCTCCGCCCCCCCCAACAGCCCCTATATTGATTTGTCCCCATTGTTCCCAAACGTCCCACCCAGCACCCTGGCGGCTTAGTCAGCAGCAATGGTGACGGTGCATCGGCAGTTCCCAGGGGTGCATGACGAGCAGGCAAGCTTCACAGCTGACAACTAGATCTACAGTACGGGGTATCTACTACTTCAGCATCAGGCGCGGCTGATAAAAAAAAAAATCAGGACTTTGAGACTGATATTTTCTACAGACAATAGTGATTAATTTTGAAAAAAGTGTAGTGAACATAGATGTGTTTAAGCAACTTTGAAAAGAAAAGAAAAGAGAATAGAAACTTAGTACGTCATTTTTTTTATTGCTATTGTATTGATGTCACACTGCGCATTGCAGATTTTGAACAGGCTGTGTTGATTTGATGCAGACTCTTAGTATGGTGCTGGTGTAAACTAGCACTTGATTTGATAGTATCAGTCCAAGCGTCTAGCCTGAAAATAAAATCAGGTGACAGTCATTGTGACAGTTCAGCAGAGGACAGCAACATTGTTGGTTTAGTTACCTAGTGTTCTATTACTATAACTCATTATTAGAGTAAAGAGTAAGTGGATACAAGAACAATGTCACAAGATAGAGAAAAACAGAAGAAGGTAGTGCCGAATCATCTGAGGCGGAGGATGAAGTAGAACAGTTACGGGAAGAACTGGAAAGTTTAAAGACGCTGGTAGCCCAGAAAAAACCAGAATGTAGTCGTAATGAGGAGAGAAAAGACACTGAAAACATTCATTGGCGAGGGCAACCTTCAAGAATGGATCGAAGAATGTAAAGTAGCCTTGGAAGATAGAAAAGGACCTGAAGCGGTGAATTTCACCCAACACCACCTTGGGGGGCAGGCAAAAAGAGAGGTCAAGTTACACCTGAGCTATAACCCCACAGTGAGAGATATTTTTGGCATTCTGACTGAACATTTTGGTCAGATCGGCACCTTCAACGAGGCCATCCAGACATTCTATGCCCGGAGGCAGAAAGTTGGAGAGGACCTCCGAGATTTTTCTTATGATTTGAGGGAACAACTCGATCGAGTTGAAAGGTAAAAAAACCAGGTGTTTTCCCAAACTCGGACGAAGTCCTGCGCGATCAGTTCATCTCGGGCATTCGAGAGAAACAACTCTCAGAAAGAGAATTAAAAGAGAAAGTGGTGGACAGACCAGGAATAGCATTTATGGAAATTAGGAAAGTGGCTCTGAGATGGTCGCAGATGTCCCACCTTCCCCATCTATGAGAATAGACCCACTAAGCTACAAGGTAGAAGCGGACAGGGAGCTTTGTGAACTGAAACGCCTAGTAAAACAACAGCAAGAGACGATTGCCCAGTTGCTAAAGGCAAATCCACTGCCAGAGCCTCGAGTGTGCTTCAGATGCCATACACAAGGGCACATTGCAAGAAACTGCAAGGAAGAAGATGCAGCATCTGGAGCACAACCCCCATCGGATACTTTCCATCCACAGCAGGGAGACTGGCATCAGGGACCAAGGGGACGAGGCAGAGGCAGACATCAGGGGCGAGGTTGGACAACCAGGTTTAGAGGTCAAGGCAACCAGACTGGACATTGTGGGCAAGGTCGGACACCCAGAGTTGGGGGTCAAGGCAACCAGAACACGGAAAACTAGTACAGACCTGTGTGGAGAGCCGCACACAGGTGACCAAGGATAAAGGCTCAGTCAGTCAGCATGGTAGGGAACTGCCCTGCGATCAACATTGAAATTGAGGGAAAAACTGTGACTTCACTCATTGACACAGGTTCCATGGTGTCTACAATGACAGACAAGTTCTTTCTAGAACATTTCAAAGATAGCCATACATTGGAGGAATCTTACTACTACCTTTAAGGCAGCAAATGGGTTAGAGATCCCCTATGTTGGTTACATCTGCACTGACGTTACCATAGGAGGAGAAACCATCGAGAACGTAGGCATCTTTGTGACAAAGACACCCTTTGCATGCAGCCACAAAGACTCTGAAACATACAGTTCTGTTGGGAATGAATGTCTTGGAGAAGTGCAGATTGCTTGAATCCTTACTTGGTAACGGTTCTGTCCTGGTAGGCAAGATTCAAGCAGAAATAAAAAAGTACAGGGGAACAGCAAAATTTGCAAGAACGGTGGAAGAGAGAACGCTACTACCAGCAAATTCAGTCACGACTATCATGGTGGCAGCAGGAGTGAGGAAATCTGACGAACCCATTCTGATCCAACATTTGGCTTGCCAGGAGCACCTTCCCAGAGGTATTATGGTCATTGACACCATAGCAATCAAAATGAATGGCTTGTACCCGCTACAGGTAGCCAACATGGGACAGAAAGACATCTGGCTGAACAAAGGCATCGGGGTAGGCTGCATACACAATATGGATGTGATGATTGACTCAGAGTGGGAGATCAGTATCCAAGAGACAGAAGCCAGAGAGCTTTATGTTAACAGACAAGAGGTTAGTGTTACAGAGGAAGTAAGAGGGGGCAGCAAGGTAAGCCCTCAAGGGATCAAACTTCCAGATGTCAACCTGACACGCTTTACACCAGAGCAAGGGGCAAAGATAGAGATGTTTTCTGGAAGAACATGCGGACTGTTTTCCTAAAGAGGGAGAAATGGGCTTCTCAGATCTGGTGCAGCACACCATACCCACAACAGATGATGTCCCAGTGTCACAGCCATACAGAAGAATACCTCCACATCAGCTCCTGGAAGTGAAATCTCACATACATACCCTTCTGGAACAGGGAGTGATCAAACCAAGTCATAGTCCCTATGCATCGCCAGTTGTATTGGCTAGGAAGAAGGATGGTACACTGAGAATGTGCGTTGACTATAGACGTCTGAATGCTAAGACAGTACGTGATTCTTTCCCACTACCACGCATAGAAGAGACTCTGGATTCCCTCAAAGGAACAAAGTTCTTCTCAACAATGGATCTTGCGTCAGGGTACAACCAGATAGCGGTACATGAAGCAGACAAACATAAAACGGCATTCATCACTCCGTTCGGGTTGTATCAGTATGAAAGGCTACCTTTCGGCTTGGCAGGAGCCCCTGCCACCTTTCAGCGCTTCATGCAGCGGCTGTTCAGTGACAGATTATTTGAGATCCTCATCATCTATCTCGATGATCTTCTTGTGTACAGCAAGAGCTTTGAGGAACATCTGGAACACTTGGACTTTGTGTTCACGACCATCAGCAAACACGGACTGAAGCTCAAGCCATCGAAGTGCCATCTGTTCAGGGAACAGGTTCCGTATCTGGGCCATATCATTTCAGCCGATGGTGTCGCAACTGACCAGAGAAAGTTCAGGCAGTACAGATTGGCCAAGACCAGTCACAGTCAAGCAGCTGCAAACCTTCCTTGGTTTAACAGGCTACTATCGGCGCTACATAGAGAAGTTTGCACACATAGCAGCGCCACTGTATGATGCCATGAAAGAAGAGAAGGAAACAGAGGAGAAATGCAGGAAGACCATCAAGACAAGGACACAGTACAGCTTGTGTGGACTAAAGAATGCAAGATCGCTTTTGAGACTCTGAAAGAGCGGCTGACTTCAGCACCAGTTCTGACCTTCGCAGACTTTGGTAGGCCATTCATTCTGCATGTCGACGCTAGCAGTGAAGGCTTGGGAGACTGTCTTGTCACAAGAAGTAGAAGGGCAATTCGAGTGGTTGTTGCCTATGCCAGCCGGCGTCTCAGACCAACAGAGAGGAACATGCAGAATTATTCCAGCCGCAAGCTTGAACTGCTTGCCTTGAAATGGGCAATCACGGAAAAGTTTAGAGAATACCTGCTTGGTTCCAGATTTGAGGTGTGGACTGATAATAACCCTCTGACACACATCGACAATGCAAAACTCGGAGCTGTAGAGCAGAGATGGGTAGCAGACTTGGCTCTCCTTTTGATTTCGATCTAAAGTTTTGCCGAGGGAAGGACAACAGCAATGCAGATGCGCTGTCCAGAATGCCCTGGAATGACATCCAAAAGTCAGTCGATGAAGCCCTTGGAGCAACAACACTCCCAGAGAAGTTGAGAGAAAAGAGCAGGTATGATCAGATAACGATCAAAACACAGTTCATTGACATCTCAGGAAAGGGACCGGTGCAGCCTGAAAAACTGCAACAGATCCAACAGGAAGATAGAGTGATCAATAGAGTGAAAGAGTATATCACACGAGGACGGAAGCCCACTCGCCTGGAAAGACTGAAGGAATGTCCCAAATAAGGAAGAGATGTTGACGCAGTGGGATCGGCTGAGTATGAGAGGGGATATCCTCCATCGTTCAGTCAAGTCTCCCGGTCAACACAGAGGTTCCAGTTGGTGCTACCAAAGGACAAAGGCAGCACTGTCTTGCAAGAGCTACATGACAATATGGGGCACAGGGTGTAGAAAGAACTACCCAGCTGATCAGAGAGCGTTACTTCTGGCTAGGCATGACAGCAGAAATTCTTGACTACTGCTGCAAGAACTGTCGTCGTTGCAATATAGCCAAAGCACAGGTACCACAGACAGAGCTCCTCTGCAGCCAATCATTGCAACACGCCCGTTGGAGATTGTAGCCATGGATTTCACAATCTTGGAACCAGCATCAGACGGAAGGGAGAACGCTCTAGTCATCACTGACATATTTACAAAGTTCACGGTGGCAGTTCCCACCAGAGATCAGACTGCAGAGACAACAGCAAAGGTTCTAGTCCGAGAATGGTTCCAGAAGTTTGGGGTACCTCAGCGTCTCCATTCTGACCAGGGGCGGAACTTTGAATTGGCAGTCATTGCAGAGCTTTGTGGAATGTACGGGATTGACAAGTCTAGAACTACACCCTACAGACCGCAAGGGAATGCACAGACAGAGCGCTTCAACAGGACATTGCATGATCTACTGAGAACCTTGCCTGCAGATCAGAAGAAACGATGGACAGAACATCTGCAGCAGGTCGTAGCAGTGTACAACGCAACTCCTCACGCCACAACGGGATTCTCTCCATTCTATCTCATGTTTGGGAGGCATCCACGACTTCCATTCGACTCCATGCATGAGCCTGACTCACAACCACCAACAGCAGATTGGGTTGGCCAGCATCGTCGTAGCCTAGAGTTAGCCTACCGACACGTACGAAGGAGAATTCAGGAAAAGGCTGAGAAGAGAAAAGAGCGCTTTGACCGTCATGTGAAAGTGGATCCAGTGCAAATAGGCCAGAAGGTCTTTTTGTGGAACAGACCTGCAGGAAGGAACAAGATCCAAGATAAGTGGAAAGAAGAGGAGTTTGAGGTCACAGAAGTGAGAGACAATGTATACACAGTAGTGAGTTCAGAGACTGGGGTACAGAAGAGACTCCACAGGAATGAACTGAAGGTTGTTCCAGCTCAGCGAGAAGAGAGTAGCTCAAACAGTGATGGCTGGCATCATTACTCTCAAACATCAGACGAGGAAACCTGGAGAGGCAGTCTGCCTCAGCAACCAGTGCCAGAACAGACAGACTCTGAAGAGACAATACCAAAACCGCTGACTGCACAGAATGCACCTCGGCAAGATGGATCGCAACCAGCTCTAAGGCGTTCAACCAGAGCTACTGCAGGACAACATAGCAACCCACATCATTTTACCAAAACCTGTGGTACAACACATAGAAGAAAATTCTGAACGAGGTCATGAAAAAGCTGACAATGATGGTAGGGACAGAGAAGCAGAAAGTGATAAAAGTCTTTACGACATTGAGGGTGAGGGAGACAGACACTACAATCAGCTACTTCTGCATGTTTTTGGCAGAATGATGGACAAAATGAAGTAACTCTTTTGAGAAGAAGCCATTGGAAAGACGATACTTTTTTTGTAAAGCATAACATTTTTTAGTTTCTAGGGTGTATGTTTTCAAAGAAAGTTGGATTGAAGATGATGTGTCATTAGACCTAACCAATATTTGCGTGCGTCAAGTCGTGCATGAGTCACGTAGATTTAAAAAGATAAGTTTGGTTAAGCATTGTACATAGCAAGTAGTAAAGTCTACCCCAATGTCAGTGTGTATAACCAAATCCACTATACAATTATTTTCCCACAGAAATAAATTGTGAATGAGTTCATAAGCATACTCCTCCACGGCTGATAGGATGTAAGATCTGTCTCAAGTAACTTCTCAAGTTGTCTTTCAGAAACGCTCGAGAATTGCTAAGTTGTAGTCCTAGTGCAAAGTCAATACTTTGCCTGAACGGTCAGTTTTTGCATTGGATGGATAAAGTGCTTTCTAATTCATTCAAGTTGCAGAACTTACAACATTGAGACTAGCTAATATAGCTGGGAAGGAAATTTTGGATACTATTTTTGCTGGCAGAGAAATGTGTAATATCAGTTTCTGTTTGGTAAAAGAGCTTGCACTAGTTGCAGAGAAAGGAGTGTCCATAGCATGATTTTTGCATTCAGGAAGATTGTAACTTCAAATTTTTGGGTCTGCAAAAGGTTCACAGGGAAATAATTCATATGATAACGCATGGATAAATGCAATTTTGTTTTGTGAGTAAGAGTTTTAAGGAAAGGAGAGTGCATTGTTGGAACTTGGTTAAACCATTAGTGGTAAGGTCAGGTGATATGATATAGTACAAATGAATGAAACATGAATAAGAGGGTTCTTACAAATTGTGAAAATACTCCTGGTTTTTAATGCTTTTTGTTTAAATGAAAACATGGTCTCTAAATATTTTTCCTGTGGCGATTTGTGTTGTGCATGACCAAGAGTAGCATGGAATCCTTGGATTGATGGCTTTAAGATGAGCGCTGGGATGACTTAGTGAAACTGATAAATATTATTATTGAACAGAAATCTTGTGCTGTTGTAAAGGCTAAGGGGACATTGACATATATCTCACAGTATGAAAGGTAAATAAGCTGGGCAACTCATTCTCCTTAGTGAGTTAAGTCCTTAACCTCTCAGGAACAGTTAAATGGCTTTGCATATTTGATGCACTATTGTGTGTGTTGAGTACTATATGTATAACAGTGGCAAGTGACTGACTACTACCTTCTTATTACCTATCATGATAATCTGAGGGCATATGTCAGGCGGGAAGGCCAATCAAACATTATGGATTGTCATAACTGCCCTTTGGTATGACCAGGGATAGTATTGCCATTGCTGAGGTTCTGTACTATAGTTGTGTTACACTGTGGTGCTACAACAGCAGGTTTATTTTTTTAGTTACTGCTAGATTTTTTTTTTCCGGTTAGACAGCGGCTTGGGGCTATGAGAGCATGTCCTTGGTATGATATTAGCAGGGTAAAGCTGAATAATTTGAAACAGTTCCAATAGTTAGAATTAATTTCTGACTTCAACTTGTTCCCTTAACAAAGATGTTGCACAGTTTTTGATTAATGATTTTTTTTTCCTAAATTGATATAAGTTTTCATTTTTTGAGGATTAAGGTGTGTGTAAATTATCTTTTAGTTTCAAAAGTGGATTTTTTGGCAATGGATTGCCCCATCATGAAGACTGACGTGGGATTTATTTATACATATATTGGCAGGCCATATAGATAATGTTCATGTATGACCCATGGGTTGAACAATTGGTTGGAGGTGTATATTCACTCCAACATGATATCGTCCAACGTCGGGTCGACGTTGCAATTGAAGGGGGGTGTGTAGTGAGAGGGCGAATGAGAATGGATTGCATGATCAGCAGAAAGTGCACGTGGGGAATGCAGGATTGACGTGATGCGTGCGAACTGTGTGAACGGTGAGCAAACGAAGGTGTTGTGGGGAGATGTTTGTGTGAGAATAGGGAGTTCATCCCCAGCCTCCAACGAGAAAGGAAGTCGGTCGAATAAAGCCAAGAAAAGGATCGAAACTGCGCTTGGTCTGTTTGTGTGAAGATCGTCTGCAAAACACACACAACGCTAGATATAAAAAAAATATATATATATATATATATATGTGTGTGTGTGTGTTAGTGCAAAATGCACGCGCATGCGCGTGTATGTACACCTCTGTGCGCGTATTTGTGTGTATTATGTTCAAGCTGATCGGCCATTCCTACCCGATGTGATATGGCACATATGGCATGATGATAACCATCAAAGGAGAGTAGGGAAAGCGTGCCTATACAACACTATACTATCAACACAACAGCGGCCATCCGCATATATAGGACACACAGATAAAGGAGCATGCACACCCTCACGTATGAATAAAATCGCAAACACTTGGATTCATTCTCTGAACCAGATGTGTCTGTGACGAAATGCATTTTCATTTATTTTCGCCATTTTGCAATACACAAAAAACACTAACTTTTAAAAGCCAGTCAATATGCCAAACTCGCATTTGATGTGCCCAAAGAACTTGTAATCAAGAATTTGATTGCGTATTTATTTTCAGAAAAATGGGGGGAAAAAATCATGACTTTCTTAAGTGTATGCGTAAAAAAAGTATATGAGATAAGAGGTTTGATATCAACATGATATAAATGTGAACAAGAAAACGAAAGAGAAAAATATTATGGGAAATAACGAGCATGTTTTGGTCAAAATACACAAAGACGTTCTGTTTCTTATGTAGATCAAGTAAAGAAACTGAATTATACAATTTCACACACAATCAACAATGTCAATATTAATCGATTTGTTAATCACACAGGAAAAGATGCTGTGTCAAATATACCTCTTTAGCATCAGTTCAGCATAGTTAAAAAGTGACCTTCATGCTTCCTTTTTCTCTTCAGTTAAGTCATGGCTCTCACTGATGAAGAAACCTTCACTTTTCTATCTGTCAAATCATCGCCATTACCAATGAAGTGCAAACAAGCAAACCGACGAAGACCGACTAACGTCTTCCGCTATGCCTTGTTTCTTGCCAGCTGGCGCCAACCCCGCACGCTTGAGGACGACAGCCTTTGGGATGGGCCACAGATGACGACGACGTTGTTTTGGAAAGGCGCTTCTTCAGTTTGTGGACCAGGAAGATGACAACAGCCGCAGCCCCCATCACGCATACGGAGATGCCAGAGCTGATGCCGGCAGTATGCACCAGTTGTTCGTTGGACACCCATGGTGTAATCACTGTTCGAGTCTGGTTTGTGTCGGGATTAAAGCACGAGCATCGTATGCGTCTTTCTTTGACTGCTTTCCTCTGTAAAGGTAAAGTAATGGATCATTGAATGCACTATACCTTAAGTGTTATCTGCTAGGCTAATCCTTTACATCATCGGCTTGTACATACAGATGCGTACTAACACTAATAATAACAACATATACACCATTTTTTAATTATCATCTACTCTTCAAAAACGGACGAAAAGGTAACTTTATTATCGTGTCATTTTTAATCATGTCTTATTGCTACGTTCGTGACTCTTCTCTCTTATATTATAGGCCCCTCATAAATGCATGCTTTGTTAGCATTAATTTTGAATTCATGGAGTCTCACTTTCCGGCTGCTTCTGAGCGCGACTGAGAAAAAACCGTTCTGTTACGAACCCTGGTACTGTATGTTTTGTGGTTGTCTTCTGCATTATTTTTATGCATAATTATATTTTCAAATCCTCCGAGTTCTGTATTTGTAAAAGGATATCCCCCCCCCCCCGACCCTCTGACATTCTGTTCGATCTCTGTGCTTGTTGTTGTCGCCTCATCTGCGTCAGCATGATGGCATTACAGCAAACCGTTCATCCGGTCAAGTACCTACTTTCCATATGGAACTATCGTTGTCGGTCAATAGGGAGACCACTCAGTGACGCTGCACTGCCGTCTGTCCATATGGAACTATCAATGTCGGTCAATAGGACACGATCACAATACCTAACACTTCACCGATACAATCACCTAACACTATACTGATACGACCACAATACCTATCTAATGCTATACCGACACAATCTGAATATCTAACACTATACCGACACGATCACAATATCTAATATTACACCGACACGATCACAATACCTATCTAACAATACACTGACACACGAACACAATACGAATCTAACACTACACCAACCCGATCACAATACCTAACAGTACACTGATACGATCACAATACTTAACACTATACCCATACGATCACAATACCTAACACTATACCAATACGATCACAATACCTAACATTACACCGACACGACCATAATACCTAACACTCCACCGACACGATCACAATACCTAACACTACACCGATACGATCACAATACCTAACATTACACCGACACGACCACAGTACCTAACACTACACCGACACGATCACAATACTTAACACTACACCGACACGACCACAATACCTAACATTACACCGACACGATCAGAATACCTAACAGTACACCGACAAAAATCACACTACCTATCTAAACATTATACCGACACGACCACAATACCTAACACTACACTGACACGATCACAATACCTATCTAACACTACACCGACACGATCACAATACCTAACACTACACCGACACGATCACAATACCTAACACTACACCGACACGATCACAATACCTAACACTACACCGACACGATCACAATACCTAACACTACACCGACACGATCAGAATACCTAAACACTACACCGACACGATCACAATACCTATCTAACACTACACCGACACGACCACAATACCTAACATTACACCGACACTGGAAATGAAATGAGGCAGGAACAGTAAACAATATCTAATAGTGGGGGAAAACAAGCGCAGGCCAACAACTAAATTGTCTTCATAGTAATGACTTGGCAAAACTTTGAACTTAAGGAGGGGGGGGGGGGGGGGGGGGGGGGGGGGGGGCAGGAGGTGAAGATGTAAAACTGGGAACATGAAATTAAGAAAATATGAAAACTCTTCACTGGCTGCATAAGGGAACCATCGCAATCCCTTTTAAAGGCAGATATATTTGTATTGCCTGCTCCGAGGCCTTTCGTCCGCTGGGTCGAACTCATCAGGGAGACACGGCTGGCTGTATCTGCGCTCCTGGCGTCAAATAGAGACACACCACAGTCCATATAATACGTGGTGTTCTCACCACCAAGGGTGCAAAAAAGAATCCAATAGCACCCCTTGACGCCAGGAGCGCAGATACAGCCAGCCGTGTCTCCCTGATGAGTTCCGACCCAGCGGACGAAAGGCCTCGGAGCAGGCAATACAAATATATCTGCCTTTAAAAGGGATTGCGATGGTTCCCTTATGCAGCCAGTGAAGAGTTTTCATATTGTCTTAATTTCATGTTCCCATTTTTTACATCTTCAACCTCCCTGCCCCCCCCCCCCCCCCCCCCCCCCTCCCCCCTCCTTAAGTTCAAAGTTTTGCCAAGTCATTACTATGAAGACAATTTTAGTTGGCCTGCGCTTGTTTTTCCCCCACTATTAGATTGTTCGTCTTTGTATTTGTCTGACTTTTATCAAGTTTAAAAGGCTGTGCCAGTCTTGAATACAAGTTACTCTGTGTTAGGTTTCCTTATGGGAGCAAAGACTACCCCACTTGTTTACTTTTTATTGTTTACTGTTCCCTGCCTCATTTCATTTCCAGTGTCGGTGTAATGTTAGGTATTGTGGTCGTGTCGGTGTAGTGTTAGATAGGTATTGTGATCGTGTCGGTGTAGTGTTAGGTATTCTGATCGTGTCGGTGTAGTGTTAGGTATTGTGATCGTGTCGGTGTAGTGTTAGGTATTGTGATCGTGTCGGTGTAGTGTTAGGTATTGTGATCGTGTCGGTGTAGTGTTAGGTATTGTGATCGTGTCGGTGTAGTGTTAGATAGGTATTGTGATCGTGTCAGTGTAGTGTTAGGTATTGTGGTCGTGTCGGTATAATGTTAGATAGGTAGTGTGATTTTTGTCGGTGTACTGTTAGGTATTCTGATCGTGTCGGTGTAATGTTAGGTATTGTGGTCGTGTCGGTGTAGTGTTAAGTATTGTGATCGTGTCGGTGTAGTGTTAGGTACTGTGGTCGTGTCGGTGTAATGTTAGGTATTGTGATCGTATCGGTGTAGTGTTAGGTATTGTGATCGTGTCGGTGGAGTGTTAGGTATTATGGTCGTGTCGGTGTAATGTTAGGTATTGTGATCGTATTGGTATATAGTGTTAGGTATTGTGATCGTATGGGTATAGTGTTAAGTATTGTGATCGTATCAGTGTACTGTTAGGTATTGTGATCGGGTTGGTGTAGTGTTAGATTCGTATTGTGTTCGTGTCAGTGTATTGTTAGATAGGTATTGTGATCGTGTCGGTGTAATATTAGATATTGTGATCGTGTCGGTATAGTGTTAGATATTCAGATTGTGTCGGTATAGCATTAGATAGGTATTGTGGTCGTATCAGTATAGTGTTAGGTGATTGTATCGGTGAAGTGTTAGGTATTGTGATCGTGTCCTATTGACCGACATTGATAGTTCCATATGGACAGACGGCAGTGCAGCGTCACTGAGTGGTCTCCCTATTTGACCGACAACGATAGTTCCATATGGAAAGTAGGTACTTGACGGATGAACGGTTTGCTGTAATGCCATCATGCTGACGCAGATGAGGCGACAACAACAAGCACAGAGATCGAACAGAATGTCAGAGGGTCGGGGGGATATCCTTTACAAATACAGAACTCGGAGGATTTGAAAATATAATTATGCATAAAAATAATGCAGAAGACAACCACAAAACATACAGTACCAGGGTTCGTAACAGAACGGTTTTTTTTCTTCAGTCGCGCTCAGAAGCAGCCGAAAGTGAGACTCCATGAATTCAAAATAATGCTAACAAAGCATGCATTTATGAGGGGCCTATAATATAAGAGAGAAGAGTCACGAACGTAGCAATAAGACATGATTAAAAATGACACGATAATAAAGTTACCTTTTCGTCCGTTTTTGAAGAGTAGATGATAATTAAAAAATGGTGTATATGTTGTTATTATTAGTGTTAGTACGCATCTGTATGTACAAGCCGATGATGTAAAGGATTAGCCTAGCAGATAACACTTAAGGTATAGTGCATTCAATGATCCATTACTTTACCTTTACAGAGGAAAGCAGTCAAAGAAAGACGCATACGATGCTCGTGCTTTAATCCCGACACAAACCAGACTCGAACAGTGATTACACCATGGGTGTCCAACGAACAACTGGTGCATACTGCCGGCATCAGCTCTGGCATCTCCGTATGCGTGATGGGGGCTGCGGCTGTTGTCATCTTCCTGGTCCACAAACTGAAGAAGCGCCTTTCCAAAACAACGTCGTCGTCATCTGTGGCCCATCCCAAAGGCTGTCGTCCTCAAGCGTGCGGGGTTGGCGCCAGCTGGCAAGAAACAAGGCATAGCGGAAGACGTTAGTCGGTCTTCGTCGGTTTGCTTGTTTGCACTTCATTGGTAATGGCGATGATTTGACAGATAGAAAAGTGAAGGTTTCTTCATCAGTGAGAGCCATGACTTAACTGAAGAGAAAAAGGAAGCATGAAGGTCACTTTTTAACTATGCTGAACTGATGCTAAAGAGGTATATTTGACACAGCATCTTTTCCTGTGTGATTAACAAATCGATTAATATTGACATTGTTGATTGTGTGTGAAATTGTATAATTCAGTTTCTTTACTTGATCTACATAAGAAACAGAACGTCTTTGTGTATTTTGACCAAAACATGCTCGTTATTTCCCATAATATTTTTCTCTTTCGTTTTCCTTGTTCACATTTATATCATGTTGATATCAAACCTCTTATCTCATATACTTTTTTTACGCATACACTTAAGAAAGTCATGATTTTTTCCCCCCATTTTCTGAAAATAAATACGCAATCAAATTCTTGATTACAAGTTCTTTGGGCACATCAAATGCGAGTTTGGCATATTGACTGGCTTTTAAACAAGTTAGTGTTTTTTGTGTATTGCAAAATGGCGAAAATAAATGAAAATGCATTTCGTCACAGACACATCTGGTTCAGAGAATGAATCCATTGCAGACGATCTTCACACAAACAGACCAAGCGCAGTTTCGATCCTTTCTTGGCTTTATTCGACCGACTTCCTTTCTCGTTGGAGGCTGGGGATGAACTCCCTATTCTCACACAAACATCTCCCCACAACACCTTCGTTTGCTCACCGTTCACACAGTTCGCACGCATCACGTCAATCCTGCATTCCCCACGTGCACTTTCTGCTGATCATGCAACCCATTCTCATTCGCCCTCTCACATACACCCCCCTTCAATTGCAACGTCGACCCGACGTTGGACGATATCATGTTGGAGTGAATATACACCTCCAACCAATTGTTCAACCCATGGGTCATACATGAACATTATCTATATGGCCTGTCAATATATGTATAAATAAATCCATACGTCAGTCTTCATGATGGGACAATCCATTGCCAAAAATCCACTTTTGAAACTAAAAAATAATTTACACACACCTTAATCCTCAAAAAATGAAAACTTGTATCAATTTAGAAAAAAAAAAAAAAATTAATCAAAAACTGTGCAACATCTTTGTTAAGGGAAACAAGTTGAAGTCAGAAATTAATTCTAACTATTGAACTGTTTCAAATTATTCAGCTTTACCCTGCTAATATCATACCAAGGACATGCTCTCATAGCCCCAAGCCGCTGTCTAACCGGAAAAAAAAATCTAGCAGTAACTAAAAAAATAAACCTGCTGTTGTAGCACACCACAGTGTAACACAACTATAGTACAGAACCTCAGCAATGGCCAATACTATCCCTGGTCATACCAAAGGGCAGTTATGACAATCCCATAATGTTTGATTGGCCTTCCCGCCTGACATATGCCCTCAGATTATCATGATAGGTAATAAATAAGAAGGTAGTCAGTCACTTGCCACTGTTATACATATAGTACTCAACACACACAATAGTGCATCAAATATGCAAAGCCATTTAACTGTTCCTGAGAGGTTAAGGACTTAACTCACTAAGGAGAATGAGTTGCCCAGCTTATTTACCTTTCATACTGTGAGATATATGTCAATGTCCCCTTAGCCTTTACAACAGCACAAGATTTATGTTCAATAATAATATTTATCAGTTTCACTAAGTCATCCCAGCGCTCATCTTAAGCCATCAATCCAAGGATTCCATGCTACTCTTGGTCATCACAACACAAATCGCCACAGGAAAAATATTTAGAGACCATGTTTTCGTTTAAACAAAAAGCATTAAAACCAGGAGTATTTTCACAATTTGTAAGAACCTCTTATTCATGTTTTCATTCATTTGTACTATCATATCACCTGACCTTACCACTAATGGTTTAACCAAGTTCCAACAATGCACTCTCCTTTCCTTAACTCTTACTCACAAACAAAATTGCATTTATCCATGTGTTATCATATGAATTATTTCCCTGTGAACCTTTTGCAGAACCAAAAATATTTGAAGTTACAATCTTCCTGGATGCAAAAATCATACTATGGACACTCCTTTCTCTGCAACTAGTGCAAGCTCTTTTACCAAACAGGAACTGATATTACACATTTCTCTGCAAGCAAAAATAGTATCCAAAATTTCCTTCCCAGCTATATTAGCTAGTCTCAATGTTGTAAGTTCTGCAACTTGAATGAATTAGAAGTACTTTATCCATCCAATGCAAAAACTGACCGTTCTGGCAAAGTATTGACTTTGCACTAGGACTACAACTTAGCAATTCTCGAGCGTTTCTGAAAGACAACTTGAGAAGTTACTTGAGACAGATCTTACATCCTATCAGCCGTGGAGGAGTATGCTTATGAACTCATTCACAATTATTCTGTGGGAAAAATATTGTATAGTGGATTTGGTTATACACACTGACATTGGGGTAGACTTTACTACTTGCCATGTACAATGCTTAACCAAACTTATCTTTCTTAATCTACGTGACTCATGCACGACTTGACGCACGCAAATATTGGTTAGGTCTAATGACACATCATATATGATCTTCAATCCAACTTTCTTTGAAAACATACACCCTAGAAACTAAAAAATGTTATGCTTTTAAAAAAAAGTATCGTCTTTCCGATGGCTTCTTCTCAAAAGAGTTACTTCATTTTGTCCATCATTCTGCCAAAAACATGCAGAAGTAGCTGATTGTAGTGTCTGTCTCCCTCACCCTCAATGTCGTAAAGACTTTTATCACTTTCTGCTTCTCTGTCCCTACCATCATTGTCACCTTTTTCATGACCTCGTTCAGAATTTTCTTCTATGTGTTGTACCACAGGTTTTGGTAAATGATGATGTGGGTTGCTATGTTGTCCTGCAGTAGCTCTGGTTGAACGCCTTAGAGCTGGTTGCGATCCATCTTGCTGAGGTGCATTCTGTGCAGTCAGCGGTTTTGGTATTGTCTCTTCAGAGTCTGTCTGTTCTGGCCCTGGTTGCTGAGGCAGACTGCCTCTCCAGGTTTCCTCGTCTGATGAGCCTGATGCCAGATCACTGTTTGAGAGTAATGATGAGCCTGATGCCAGATCACTGTTAGAGCTACTCTTCTCGCTGAGCTGGAACGACCCTCAGTTCGTTCCTGTGGAGTCTCTTCTGTACCCCAGTCTCTGAACTCACTACTGTGTATACATTGTCTCTCACTTCTGTGACCTCAAACTCCTCTTCTTTCCACTTATCTTGGATCTTGTTCCTTCCTGCAGGTCTGTTCCGCAAAAAGACCTTCTGGCCTATTCGCACTGGATCCACTTTCACATGACGGTCAAAGCGCTCTTTTCTCTTCTCAGCCTTTTCCTGAATTCTCCTTCGTACGTGTCGGTAGGCTAACTCTAGGCTACGACGATGCTGGCCAACCCAATCTGCTGTTGGTGGTTGTGAGTCAGGCTCATGCATGGAGTCGAATGGAAGTCGTGGATGCCTCCCAAACATGAGATAGAATGGAGAGAATCCGTTCAGTGTTGTGGCGTGAGGAGTTGCGTTGTACACCGCTACGACCTGCTGCAGATGTTCTGTCCATCGTTTCTTCTGATCTGCAGGCAAGGTTCTCAGTAGATCATGCAATGTCCTGTTGAAGCGCTCTGTCTGTGCATTCCCTTGCGGTCTGTAGGGTGTAGTTCTAGACTTGTCAATCCCGTACATCTACAAAGCTCTGCAATGACTGCCGATTCAAAGTTCCGCCCCTGGTCAGAATGGAGACGCTGAGGTACCCCAAACTTCTGGAACCATTCTCGGACTAGAACCTTTGCTGTTGTCTCTGCAGTCTGATCTCTGGTGGGAACTGCCACCGTGAACTTTGTAAATATGTCAGTGATGACTAGAGCGTTCTCCCTTCCGTCTGATGCTGGTTCCAAGATTGTGAAATCCATGGCTACAATCTCCAACGGGCGTGTTGCAATGATTGGCTGCAGAGGAGCTCTGTCTATTGGTACCTGTGCTTTGGCTATATTGCAACGACGACAGTTCTTGCAGTAGTCAAGAATTTCTGCTGTCATGCCTAGCCAGAAGTAACGCTCTCTGATCAGCTGGGTAGTTCTTTCTACACCCTGGTGCCCCATATTGTCATGTAGCTCTTGCAAGACAGTGCTGCCTTTGTCCTTTGGTAGCACCAACTGGAACCTCTGTTGTTGACCGGGAGACTTGACTGAACGATGGAGGATATCCCCTCTCATACTCAGCCGATCCCACTGTGTCAACATCTTCCTTGTTTCTGGACATTCCTTCAGTCTTTCCAGGCGAGTGGGCTTCCGTCCTCGTGTGATATACTCTTTCACTCTATTGATCACTCTATCTTCCTGTTGCATCTGTTGCAGTTTTTCAGGCTGCACCGGTCCCTTTCCTGAGATGTCAATGAACTGTGTTTTGATCGTTATCTGATCATCCCTGCTCTTTTTCTCTCAACTTCTCTGGGAGTGTTGTTGCTCCAAGGGCTTCATCGACTGACTTTTGGATGTCATTCCAGGGCATTCTGGACAGCGCATCTGCATTGCTGTTGTCCTTCCCTCGGCGAAACTTTAGATCGAAATCAAAAGGAGCCAAGTCTGCTACCCATCTCTGCTCTACAGCTCCGAGTTTTGCATTGTCGATGTGTGTCAGAGGGTTATTATCAGTCCACACCTCAAATCTGGAACCAAGCAGGTATTCTCTAAACTTTTCCGTGATTGCCCATTTCAAGGCAAGCAGTTCAAGCTTGCGGCTGGAATAAATTCTGCATGTTCCTCTCTGTTGGTCTGAGACGCCGGCTGGCATAGGCAACCACTCGAATTTGCCCTTCTACTTCTTGTGACAAGACAGCTCCCAAGCCTTCACTGCTAGCGTCGACATGCAGAATGAATGGCCTACCAAAGTCTGCGAAGGTCAGAACTGGTGCTGAAGTCAGCCGCTCTTTCAGAGTCTCAAAAGCGATCTTGCATTCTTTAGTCCACACAAGCTGTACTGTCCTTGTCTTGATGGTCTTCCTGCATTTCTCCTCTGTTTCCTTCTCTCTTCTTTCATGGCATCATACAGTGGCGCTGCTATGTGTGCAAACTTCTCTATGTAGCGCCGATAGTAGCCTGCTAAACCAAGGAAGGTTTGCAGCTGCTTGACTGTGACTGGTCTTGGCCAATCCTGTACTGCCTGACTTTTTCTGGGTCAGTTGCGACACCATCGGCTGAAATGATATGGCCCAGATACGGAACCTGTTCCCTGAACAGATGGCACTTCGATGGCTTGAGCTTCAGTCCGTGTTTGCTGATGGTCGTGAACACAAAGTCCAAGTTCCAGATGTTCCTCAAAGCTCTTGCTGTACACAAGAAGATCATCGAGATAGATGATGAGGATCTCAAATAATCTGTCACTGAACAGCCGCTGCATGAAGCGCTGGAAGGTGGCAGGGGCTCCTGCCAAGCCGAAAGGTAGCCTTTCATACTGATACAACCCGAACGGAGTGATGAATGCCGTTTTATGTTTGTCTGCTTCATGTACCGCTATCTGGTTGTACCCTGACGCGAGATCCATTGTTGAGAAGAACTTTGTTCCTTTGAGGGAATCCAGAGTCTCTTCTATGCGTGGTAGTGGGAAAGAATCACGTACTGTCTTAGCATTCAGACGTCTATAGTCAACGCACATTCTCAGTGTACCATCCTTCTTCCTAGCCAATACAACTGGCGATGCATAGGGACTATGACTTGGTTTGATCACTCCCTGTTTCCAGAAGGGTATGTATGTGAGATTTCACTTCCAGGAGCTGATGTGGAGGTATTCTTCTGTATGGCTGTGACACTGGGACATCATCTGTTGTGGGTATGGTGTGCTGCACCAGATCTGAGAAGCCCATTTCTCCCTCTTTAGGAAAACAGTCCGCATGTTCTTCCAGAAACATCTCTATCTTTGCCCCTTGCTCTGGTGTAAAGCGTGTCAGGTTGACATCTGGAAGTTTGATCCCTTGAGGGCTTACCTTGCTGCCCCCTCTTACTTCCTCTGTAACACTAACCTCTTGTCTGTTAACATAAAGCTCTCTGGCTTCTGTCTCTTGGATACTGATCTCCCACTCTGAGTCAATCATCACATCCATGTTGTGTATGCAGCCTACCCTGATGCCTTTGTTCAGCCAGATGTCTTTCTGTCCCATGTTGGCTACCTGTAGCGGGTACAAGCCATTCATTTTGATTGCTATGGTGTCAATGACCATAATGCCTCTGGGAAGGTGCTCCTGGCAAGCCAAATGTTGGATCAGAATGGGTTCGTCAGATTTCCTCACTCCTGCTGCCACCATGATAGTTGTGACCGAATTTGCTGGTAGTAGCGTTCTCTCTTCCACCGTTCTTGCAAATTTTGCTGTTCCCCTGTACTTTTTTTTATTTCTGCTTGAATCTTGCCTACCAGGACAGAACTGTTACCAAGTAAGGAGGATTCAAGCAATCTGCACTTCTCCAAGACATTCATTCCCAACAGAACTGTATGTTTCAGAGTCTTTGTGGCTGCATGCAAAGGTGTCTTTGTCACAAAGATGCCTACGTTCTCGATGGTTTTTCTCCTCCTATGGTAACGTCAGTGCAGATGTAACCAACATAGGGGATCTCTAACCCATTTGCTGCCTTTAAAGGAGTAGTAAGATTCCTCCAATGTATGGCTATCTTTGAAATGTTCTGAAATGTCTGTCATTGTAGACAATGGAACCTGTGTCATGAGTGAAGTCACAGTTTTTTTCCCTCAATTTCATTGGCAGTTCCCTACCATGCTGACTGAGCCTTTATCCTTGGTCACCTGTGTGTGGGCTCTCCACACAGGTCTGTACTAGTTTTCCGTTTCTGGTTGTTGACCCCCAACTCTGGGTGTCCGACCTTGCCCACAATGCTGGTTGCCTTGACCTCTAAACCTGGTTGTCCAACCTCGCCCCTGATGTCTGCCTCTGCCTCGTCCCCTTGGTCCCTGATGGAAAGTCTCCCTGCTGTGGATTGAAAGTATCCGATGGGGGGTTGTGCTCCAGATGCTGCATCTTCTTCCTTGCAGTTTCTTGCAATGTGCCCTTGTGTATGGCATCTGAAGCACACTCGAGGCTCTGGCAGTGGATTTGCCTTTAGCAACTGGGCAATCGTCTCTTGCTGTTGTTTTACTAGGCGTTTCAGTTCACAAAGCTCCCTGTCCGCTTCTACCTTGTAGCTTAGTGGGTCTCTTCTCATAGATGGGGAAGGTGGACATCTGCCGACCATCTCAGAGCCACTTTCCTAATTTCCATAAATGCTATTCCTGGTCTGTCCACCACTTTCTCTTTTAATTCTCTTCTGAGAGTTGTTTCTCGAATGCCTGAGATGAACTGATCGCGCAGGACTTCGTCCGAGTTTGGGAAACACCCTGGTTTTAACCTTTCAACTCGATCGAGTTGTTCCCTCAAAATCATAAGAAAAATCTCGGAGGTCCTCTCCAACTTTCTGCCTCCGGGCATAGAATGTCTGGATGGCCTCGTTGAAGGTGCCGATCTGACCAAAATGTTCAGTCAGAATGCCAAAAATATCTCTCACTGTGGGGTTATAGCTCAGGTGTAACTTGACCTCTCTTTTTGCCTGCCCCCCAAGGTGTTGTAGGGTGAAATTCACCGCTTCAGGTCCTTTTCTATCTTCCAAGGCAATTTTACATTCTTCGATCCATTCTTGAAGGTTGCCCTCGCCAATGAATGTTTTCAGTGTCTTTTCTCTCCTCATTACGACTACATTCTGTTTTTTCTGGGCTACCAGCGTCTTTAAACTTTCCAGTTCTTCCCGTAACTGTTCTACTTCATCCTCCGCCTCAGATGATTCGCCTCAGATGATTCGGCACTACCTTTCTTCTGTTTTTCTCTATCTTGTGACATTGTTCTTGTATCCACTTACTCTTTACTCTAATAATGAGGTATAGTAATAGAACACTAGGTAACTAAAACCAACAATGTTGCTCTCCTCTGCCAATGAACTGTCACGTGATAGAACACTAGGTAACTAAACCAACAATGTTGCACTCCTCTGCCAATGAACTGTCACCTGATTTTATTTTCAGGCTAGACGCTTGGACTGATACTCTCAAATCAAGTGCCAGTTTACACCAGCACCATACTAAGAGTCTGCATCAAATCAACACAGACTGTTCAAAATCTGCAATGCACAGTGTGACATCAATACAATCGCAATAAAAAAAATGACATACTAAGTTTCTATTCTCTTTTTTTTTTTTTCCAAAATTGCTTAAACACATCATATTCACACTACTTTTTTTTTTCAAAATTAATCACTTCATTGTCTCTTGAAAATATCAGTCTCAAAGTCCTGATTTTTCTTTTTTATCAGCTGCGCCTGATGCTGAAGTAGTAGATTTTTCTTTTTTATCAGCTGCGCCTGATGCTGAAGTAGTAGATACCCCGTACTGTAGATCTAGTTGTCAGCTGTGAAGCTTGCCTGCTCGTCATGCACCCCTGGGAACTGCCGATGCACCGTCACCATTGCTGCTGACTAAGCCGCCAGGGTGCTGGGTGGGACGTTTGGGAACAACGGGGACAGGTCAATATAGGGACTGTTGGGGGCGGAGATGGGGGGTGAGAGCTGCGACAATGAACGAGTCAGCAAGACAACGGTGACGGAGGACCCTGGGTATGACCATGAGCGCAGTCACACCACAGGGCTGCTTCTGAATGTAGTCGCCACTATCTGCTTGGCCGCTGAACTTCCGGAAACTGCCGACGCACCGTCTCCAGGTGGTGGAGACGGAGGACCCCCAATATTGTTGCCTCGTTCTGCTGGATGTGTTGAAAAGGCCTGAAGGCACCCTGAGGGGTGCTATCCTCCTATGTAGAAGAGTTGCAGCCCTGGGTGAGTTCGCCCGTTATTGTCAGATTTGCTAACCATGGGACAGGCCTAACACTGTTCGAGGAGGTTATTCCAATCTATCTTGAGGTAAGATGCAGAAAACCCCACAAGTTTTTTTTTTTTTTTTTTTTTTTCAACGTGAAAAAGACAGTAGACACGACGATCAAAGTCGGTGTCGAATGGCACACAGCTGGTCACGCCGCAGTATGTCTTAATGTTTGCTATTTGCCATAGGCTTATACATTATGCCAACTCACTTTACCTGTCAACACAGCAAGTCCACTTCATCTCAACTCACAACTATCAAGTCAGGAAAAGTCATAGCTATCTGCTGTTCAATTATTTTTTAAAAAAATGAATTATAATGTAACATCTCACTATTCCAGTTCAGGGGCATACTGGTGTTGCACTAAATCTTATCTGGAAAAGTCACTAGGCTGTGTTACGAAAGAACGTTGCCTATCACACCCTGTTCTTGTCGTCTGCTCCCGTTAGGCTAGACTATCGATCTCAGTCGGCTAATTATAATCCTAAACGTTCGTAAGGGTTTCTGAAAATGAAACTTTTTTTTTTTTTTTTTAGTAAACTGTTAACCAACTGAAAGATCCAAACATCGTTCAGACATTGATGCTGATTCCTCCTGTCTTGGTCAGCTGAGTGACTACCGCGAATGGTTGAATCGGTTTCAAATTAGTCACAATGGTCTATACTGATATCCAAGTCCTCATTGTCCATTTAGCTTTGTTTCGGCTGTTCCACCATCCACAAACCCGTTACCGAGACTGTCCTCCGTCACCATCATCCTCCGTTCCCGCCAGTCACACTCGACGCAAGCTAAAGAGGACATATCACTTCTGCAGAGAACTAGGCCTAAAGCTACCAGTTCAAAACATTATGTCTTAATGCTGAATCATTCGCAAACAAAAAACATGGAATCACCACTAAAATCTAGATAACTAATTTCTTGAAGCCACATTCATATCAGATTTCTTTTTTTCTCTTTTTTTTTTTCTACACAACTTATTGACTACGCTCCACAATAGTGTTGAGCTTCGTAGCCGATATCATGGCTACACAGAAACGTATCCTGTCGGCGACGCCAATCTGTAGCGTTGTGTGTGTTTTGCAGACGATCTTCACACAAACAGACCAAGCGCAGTTTCGATCCTTTTCTTGGCTTTATTCGGCGACTTCCTTTCTCGTTGGCGGCTGGGGATGAACTCACTATTCTCACACATACAACTCCCAACAACACCTTCGTTTGCTCACCATTCACACAGTTCGCACGCATCACGTCAATCCTGCATTCCCCACGTGCACTTTCTGCTGATCATGCAACCCAATCTCATTCGCCCTCTCACATGTGTGTGTGTGTGTGTGTGTGTGTGTGTGTGTGCAGGGTTTGTATGAATACTGAAGTTTGAAACAGTTTGGAGTAATGCTAACAAAGATATATTTCTTAAGGCTTTAAAAGTCTGTAAATGGTTTGGGCATGTGAAATTTAATAGATTTCATATACCTGTAGTCCGTTGAAAAAAGACAAAAAAACAAAAAAAACAAAAAAACAGAAACAAAAGCCAAAACCAACCAAACAAAAAAACACACTGAAAAAACAGAGTCGTGAATGTTGCAAGTGAAGACATTATCCTGTATGGATTCAGAGAGCAAGTACTGGAATTTTGTAGTTGTTTGAAGGTACTTAAGAATT
Organism: Conus betulinus; assembly: GCA_016801955.1. Classification (NCBI taxonomy): domain Eukaryota; kingdom Metazoa; phylum Mollusca; class Gastropoda; order Neogastropoda; family Conidae; genus Conus; species Conus betulinus. The sequence goes on from JADBJO010024741.1 coordinate 24,073, forward strand.
GGACCCGATCAATTAGCAGCAGCATTACAGCTTAATATAACTTTCATGAATCAAAGTAGATAGTTCTTGCTCAGAAATAAAGGCAAGGTTGCACATGTTTGTATTTTAATGTGACTTCTAAGCAGGGTGTTGTAGATGATGAATCAGGACATTCTGTCCCTCCGGTTTTGAAAAGTTTATAAAATGTTTTAAAAAACAGTGCCTTGTTTTTTGAGTACGAGCCGTGTGTGTGTGTGTGTGTGTGTGTGTGTGTGTGTGTGTGCATACAGATGTGCGTACATGAATGTGCAAAAAACCATAAAAGTGATTTAAGAAAGGAAAGGATAGAAGAATCATGTGTAGAAGGGGTGCAGTTTTATTGAGAAAGACATAGAACATTTTCATAAGACTTTCAAACACATAGGCACGCATGCATACATGCATGCACATGCATACACACACACACACACACACACACACACACACACACACGCACACTCACATACATACACAGAAACATACACAGACACTAGATTAGCCCGTCTTGTCAGTTTATTGATGGGAAATCTTAGATTAGGCAGAGAATAGTAAACAGTAAATAACTAAAAAGTAGGGAAATCTTTCTCCCACAATGAAATTAATTATATGCCCATAGATTCTTACGAATGTTGCTTGTGACACCAAATTGCC
>JADBJO010024742.1:0-24741 GCA_016801955.1 Conus betulinus
CTAGGGTGGGAGAGCCCGGACTGCCGATCGGACAGCGCCCGAGGTGGGAGACCAAGGTCGACCCAGGTCTGTGAGATTGGGTGCCACAAGCGACCATATAGCTGTTCCGGTTGGGAGTGGGTGTAAAGTCACTGGTCTCTCTCGGGGGCATAGAGCCACTGGTCCCCGGGGAGATAAGCGGGCTGTGGCGGCCCCAGGGTACTGTGCAGGGACCCCGGGGACCGGGGTAACCTTGAGCAGCAGGGGGGGGGGTAGTGTTCGACCATGGTATGTCGTCCCCCCCCCCCCGGGAGTGCGCTGGGACCCAGGGGAATAGGGCCGGTTACCCGTGGTCCCGCTGGTAGATCCCCCCCCCCCGGAGGAACGGGACCGAGGACGTTGCCCAAAAGGGGGGCCGAGTAGGTCGGACCCCCAGCGTCCTGAACCCCTAGGGGAACCTGCGACGGGCGAGCGGGGTAGATCGGCCGTCCTTGTGTATGTTCACAACCGGTGGAGGCACTCGGTGTTCCCATACGCCCAGAGTTATGGTCATGTGCATGGTCTTGCCATGACGTGGCCATAAAACTGCGTCCGGAGATAACGGGACGCTCCTCGTGCAGGGGTGTTGGCTGCACCTGTGCACGGTGGGGAAGAGCGTCGTGAGACGGCGAGTCCAGATGGGGGGGGGGAGACGTGGACCCGCGCGTCTCATAAATGCGAGTGACGGGTGGAGGTTCCAGTCCAAAACCGTCACCCGTGCCTGTCGCGCCCCGGCAAAGGTCCCCGGGGGCCGAGGGTCGCGTGACTGGGCATAGTAAACGGATGTCTGACTATGCGCCGGAAAGCTAGAAGGCAGGGGGTGGCTGGAGGAGAAGCGGAATCCCGCTTGGATGCTTAGACTTGAGTGGGTCCCTTAAGGGGGGCCTTGCCCTTTGATTTTCTGGGCAGGGTGAACGATAAGCATTTGGAAATAGCAGCCAATTGCCTAGTAGCTTTCGAACGCAACGGCGTCGTGCGTCCGGCGGTCGGGTAGAGGAGGGGAGAGTCCCGCGTCCCCTTCGCGGGAAGGTCGTCTCCAACTACCGCGGCCGTCCGTTCTCCCGCGGGAAGAACGGTCTGCTCGGAGTTGGAACCAACTCGTTGGTCCTCCGGGGAAAGCGAGCGAACTCTGAACGTCAGAGCTGCTCGGCCCAACCGAGTCCTTCACCATTTTGGGCAATGGCGCCGAGCAAAACCGGAGCACACGATCGTAACACGACGGTCGATCGAGGAGGGTATACAGGTCGATCGACCGTGCGCACACCATAGCAATATAACACAATGGAAATATAAAAGTAAACAAGCTCGCACAGTGACAGAAAACGCAGTAGCGATGAACGAAACCGTGCGTGAGCAACGGCCGTGGCGTGAACCAAAAGTGCTGAGTAACGCCACGTGTAACAGCAATGCCGAAGGGCGATGCGATCGCCACGCACACGAAGCCGATCGAAAAATGCGGCAAATGAATGGGAGGGGTGTAAACAAGTGTAGGAAGCAAATTCCGAACGACAAACCACGTGTAATAGCGTGGGCTAGAAAGCTGGTGCGACAAGGAATGAAGACCGGCGCAAAAAGATGGCGACGAAACCGACCCGCGATCGTCGCAGATGAGATAGTGGAATCGTGGTACAAGTAACGGCGAGATAGAAATCGGAATTTAGGGGCGAAAAGGCCGTAAAGGCGAGTGAGAATGCAAGGCCGATGGACAAATGGAGGCAGAGAAAACGCGATGGACGTGGCGATGGAAAATGCCGATCAACCTCGAACCGGTTACGCAAATAGACAAGAACCGGGAGCACCACGATCGCGAGAAAATTTCAGTAAATAAGGTTAGAATGCTAGCCCATCCGATAACCTCACACGTCAAGATATAAGCGGAAGCCACAGATAAATGAGTACAGAGTGCAAACACAACAATCTTTACACAAAGGCAAAGTATAGGCGAGACAGAGCACAAGACTTATCTTGCTTGGGCGACAGGCCGAAGTTGAATGACGGACGGTACACAATCTTCGGCATCTCCGTAATCGGAAGTAGGGTGGGCGTCACGTGACTATCTTATGACTGCATTTGCCACAAAACTTCGGCCTGAAGTATGGCCACTGCGGGAGATGACATACCCAGCTTAAACCAACAAACAAACCGTGATGAAAAGCACAATACTCATGCCAGGATCTGAAAAAAGACTTTTCTGTTTCATAGTCGCCCCTTTTTTCACTTTCAAACAGCAATCAGTAAGAAGAACAATCTACATCTGTGTTTCATCATGCTGTCAAAACATGTTTGCTAGTTTCTCCCTCCTGGTACCTTTTAACTTCTCACACAAAGTTTTTGACATGCATAGCACACATTCCCATTAACAGAGTCTGGAATTCGTCAGAGAAACGAGGGTGCATGGGTAAATCAAAATAAAAAATTGCACACACAAAAAAATTTTCTGCATAAAAAAAGAAATCGACAATATTTTTGACAACAACCCAGTGTAGCAGAAGACATCTGCAAACTCACTCACCGAAGGAAAGCTCAGTCAAGGCTTAATGCGCGCAATGCACTGTGGATTGACCTACATCCGGTCTTTTCTTCAAGATGGGGGACAGGCAAATAGTCAAGTGTGGTGACATTTTCGATGATTCAAAGGCAAAGAATAGTTGGAAATGGACATGGATGGGGACGAAAGTTGAAGAGGAACTGTTAGCTGAGCATAATTATCTGAAAAGTCAACCTGGTAGGAACTGCCTTCTATGAATTATGCCTCTGCAACGTCGTCTACAACCTGATAGGCCAAATCGCCTTAGAAGACCACATGAAAACTGCCAAGCATCAGAAACTGTGAGAGGCGTCTGTTTAGTTCACACCGTCTTTTGTTTTTTTCAATGTGTGTTTTGGGCTTGATTGTATTCTTTTCAAGATGTCTTGAGTCAGGTGATGAAAAGTCAAAAAAAAAAAAAGAGAGAGTTATGTTCGTGTTCCAGGCAGTATGAACTTCTGCTCATGTTTCACTCAGTTTACCTTGTGTTATACAAATTTTATTATCCTTATCCTTTTCAGAGTATGTTTCTTTGTGCTTGAATGAATTTTTTTTTCATAAATCTTTTGTCAAATAATGTAGTTTAAAAAAAAAGAGAGAAGGTATATGTTTGTGATCCAGGCAGCATAGGTTTCTGCCTATGTTTGCTTATTTTGTTTGTTCAATGACCTTTTCAGTGTATGTTTTGGGCTTGACTGAATTCTTGCCTTGAGTAAAAACTGAAATGATGGGTTCAGGAAAAAAGAGAGAAAGTGTGTGTTTGTGCTGTAGGCAGTATGAGTTTCTGCCCATGTTTAGCTTTGCTTTCCTTGTGTTAACTTGTACAATAAGCCTTTTTGAGTGTATGGTTTGAGATTGATATTCATTATGAATTTTAGTGTGCTAGATTCCTTTGAATTTGCCTCCAGAATGCTTCAGATTACAGAGTTTAGTCTTGATTTTCAAAATTTTCTGGGGAAGCATGCCCGTAGACCCACCCCCCCCCCCCCTCTCTTTTCTTTCTTAGCGATCCAAGCTCTGTATCAAAAGACCCAAAAAAAAGTTTAAATTTTATCCATTTTGGTGTAAGTTGCATTTCACATCAACTAATCAATAACTTCTATCACCAAACAAATAAAATGTTCAAAAAAGCGGTTGGAGGAACCAGACATACTTCGCATGGCCAGCCTATTTTATTTTTAAACCAATAATCATACTATTACATCCTGTCACAAACCTGTAAATAAAAATTCTAATTAAATCCTTTCTGAAGCTTTAAAGTATAAGCTGCTGTTTTCAACAGTCACACTAACCTCAGTATCGGGATCCACCCGATATTCCCTTGTCAGGGTGCGAGCCACAGCCATATGCTGAACATACTTGTAGCAAGCCCAGATCATGCCAATCAAATAGGCCTGCACACAGTATATGTATACTTACTGTCAGCAAAGTGATTAGTTAGCCATCAAGCACTGGAATCGATGAGATCAAAATCTGAAATCTAGACATAAATTCTTCAGACTTCTCATGGTCTGACATCTGCACTGACTGAAAGCTGAATATGACCCACACCAGAAGTTTAAACAGCTGTTAACTGCTTTGCCTATCTTTCCAACAACTGTTCTCTACTATTAACCCTCTTCAGTATGCACTTATCTGAGCGAAGTTACGCCGAAAACCATCAGCAAGATAAGTAACTCCGTAATTTGAACATGGTTACCCAATTAAAAAAATTAATTTAAAAGAGAGGAAAGGAAATAACGAAATGAAAATATTTTTAAAATTCTACGAATATATATGTTGCTATATTGTAAGTTTGAAGAATGTCACATGAGCCATTTACTCGGGAAAAAAAAAAAAAATCTTCTTCAGAACTTTCTTCTGAATGTTGTTCATCATACCTGGAACCTCATCCCAGTCGAAATCTAGGTCACTCTAAGCTTCATTACCCAGCACTTTCACTAAGTCTTATGCCGTAAATCCTACAAAACACAGTATCTCCATCACTAAATCTCATTATAGAACGGCAGAAATCAAGGTTAGCCATGGTGAAAAACAGCATTTCGACCTCAAAACTTAAAAAATTCATAACTCAAGAACCATGGCACACATCAACTCGCGTTTTTTTGCAAGAAGTAAATGGCTACAGGAGGAAGAAGTCACGTTCTCGCGAGACTTCCTTTTCTATGAGAAACATGGCGGCGCCCATTGTTGCCAGCGCTAGCAGGCGCCCATTTGTCAAGAGAGCTAAAACCACTATAGACAAATATTATACATCTTCTCCTATCTCAAAAAAAAAAGAAGATGGCTTTACTAACACTCCTAGTTCAAATAACATTTATCATAAAGTGCAAAAGGAAAAAGAAGAAGAAATGTATCGCTATCAGCAAAATGTTCTTTACCAGGACACAGAGAACCACGATGAGCATGGTCACAACGAAGAACATCAGATAGTCACCATCAACAGTCATCAGGCAGGCCATTCCTGGCAGGTTAGACTGAAACACCAACATTCACTGCTCATATCAGCAAGTTATAGTTTTAAAGGAAACAGCAAAGCACTTCAAAAAGCTTAACACTGCACAGCGTCAGAATCTCTACATTAGTAACTGTTCCACATCATGTTCCACAATATCCAAATCTCAAGAAATCTCAAGAAACTAGAAAAACATTATCCCTTGCAACCACAACAAAACCTCCCTCCTCAATATTTGTTCAATCCTGGCTTTTCATTGTTAGAAAGGGGGTCCCAGCACAAATCATAACAATGAGCTTTGCATTTCCAGACTTAACTGTACTTAAACCTTATCTTATGAAGCTAATTCTACATACTAAAGACCTCAAAGACAACCAAGTTTTCAGCTCTAACCACTATTTTGTAATCATCACTGGATGTCCTCAATCAACGAACACTCTCCAAATCTGCCACACACACAAACTGTACTTGCTTTTCGTACACAGTACCATGCAGACACATTTAACATGGAGAACATATGGCTACTACCTCTACCTACACAAAAGAAAACCCATGACAATCATTTGTTGTTCCATTCAAAAATTCTCAACATCCTTCAAATTTACATAATAAGTGAACCTTAGTTTTTCCCTTAAACTCCACAAATAACAGTACAAATATTATTACACTTTACGCTCTCTGCCCTGTCACTTCCTTATTCCCTAAATTACTACCACATGCTCAAATAATACACTGGTCAGATAGTAAGTGTGGGGAACGTCTGACGGAGAAAATATAGCAGTAAAGATTATCAGAGATAGTACGGCAAATAAAAAGCAATAACATAAAACAGAAGACCACACTGCAAAAAGACTGTACAATTGGGAATTTTGCAAATCAGACATAAAAGACAGATATAGCAATGTTATAACTGACATACTTAATTCTTCATTAGAAAGAGCTACCATCAAAACAGAATGTCACTGAAAACAGACTGTACCATCAGGAGCTCGCAAGTCAAATACATAAGGACCGACAGCCATGTTATAACTGACAATTTAATATTTAATTCCTTCCTTTCCAACTTCTCACCCACCCAATCAGAAGCCCAGAACAGAGTGCACTGACCAGATGGTTCTGCTGGATCCACCACTTGATGTCAAAGTGAGGCATGTAGGTGAAATAGCTGACCAGGGTCAGGCAGGACAGACAGAACAGGAACACATGCTGGCACAAGAACGGCACCATGTAGCCTGGCCGAGTCTGAAAGTGGACACATATGCCACATAAAATATCATTTCAACTGCATTTATCACTTGTCAATGCAACAAACATTTCCCATGGCATATTCTACACACTAATTCCCAATCTTTATTCTGCATTTTTGATCAAGGCTTCTGAAATTTCACAGCTATGTATGGTTAAACCTTACTATCTTCCTTTCCTTTACATTGGATGTCTACATCTGCTGCCACGCCCTCTGAATTTTTCTACTGTTACAGTTCCAACCATCAAACACGTTTTCTGTGATCAGATTCTGTAGATTTCTAGACAAATTCAAATTTCAGAGACACTTACCCACACTTCAAAAGCACAAAAATGAACTACAAATCCGACTCGCAATAGCGCTTTCAATCTCAGTTTGCTGCTGTGCACACAAATTAGCTGACACCTTGGGAAATCTTGCTAATTCTTGCGTAGTTTTGACTTGACCCGCAAAAAAATCAAACTGACCTACAAGAAAACCAAGCGATGAGGTAACAAAATTGTGATCATCTTTAGCAAGTTTTTCTTCTGCTTTCTTGGCTGCCACTATGTCCATTAAGTATTCTGTTTTTGTTATCTCTTGTTTTATTTTTTTTTTTTTTTTTTTTTTTTTTGGGGGGGGGGGGGGGGGGGGGGTTGTACACAGATTTGTATGCTATTACAATACGGAGTGGAAAAAGACTTGTACTTAATGAAGACAACCTGAGAAAAAAAATGGTCAACTATGCACATAAATGTCTATGTCATTGGAGAACCATTAGGTTTTTGGAAGGGCTTTAAGTTTTGTTTTTGTTTTTTTTTTCAATTTTTTTTTTTTTTTTTTTTTTTTTTTTTTTTTTTTTTTGCTGTCCCAACCTTTGCACCACCTCAGAGGCAGTGCACCCACGCCGCTCATTCCGACACCCTGTCCACAGCCACGGCCTGGTCGGCCCCACCGCAGCCCCGGCACCGGCAATCCACAGGCAGCAGCCAATGTCAAGCCGTCAAGAGGCAAACCACCGGAGGAGACAGTGCACTGCTGCCGAGTCACTTCAGTGGTGTTCAGTGGCGCCTGTTCTGATCTAACATACGCAGGACACCACCTACTAAGCCCCCTACTGACGACAATAATTGCTTAGTCGCGGAGCGAGTGAGCTCTCCCTCCGGAGGGCGCCACCACGTCCGTCCAACGACAACCCCCATGGACTCGCCGATACCGGTGACCCCGACAGAACCAAACCAAGGCCACAGACGCGGAGAGGACATCGAAAAACTGAGGTCACCATGAGAGCAGGGCATGAAGGGCCACAGAATTTGAGACTTTTTTTTTTTTTTTTTTTTTTTTTTTTTTTTTTTTAATGCTGATCGATGAGAATGAGATGATGATTATGATGATGCTACGGATTTCCATTTCGGTCTGAGACTACATGACAGGGCTGTACTCTACGCTTCCTTTCATAATATATCCCGGCGTCAACCAGGCCCGAGAAATACAGACACCTGCAGTATTGGTCAGGAAATTTGAGCAACACTCTCAGAAACGCATCCATTAAGTGGATGAAACTCGACTGTGTGGTCCCAGTCTTCCCAACTGAGTCCGCAGCAAACTCAACTCTGGGTAGGAGCCGGTCGGGGCAGAAAAACCCACATGACTTCTGATGGGATTCGAACCCACGACCTCCCAGCCGGGAGTCCGCGTCGCTAACCACTTCGCCACGGCGGCGGTTTTTTTTTCAATTTCGCCACGGCGGCTGTTTTTTTCAATTCTGTTATCAGACACTTGCTGACTTTTTGCACGTGGGTGGTTCTGTGGGTGGTATTCTAGGTCAGAATACCAATTTCTAAAAATGTCTATTTTTTACTTAAAAACTCAAAAGAAGAAGACCTCTGTGACGTTTATGCACTTCCATTCAGCACTTGGCAGTATCACAAATGACCATGTTCATGAAATATACGGGGGTCAGTGAAAATGAATGCCATCTCACTTCTTTGACCTTATTCACTTGATCATCCAATAAAATAATTCCATTCGCAAAGAAGCTTTGTTTGACCATTTTGATTTTGTTTTTGCACAACCCCTTAAAATCAAAACTGAAAATGAAATATTTGTACGATAGCAAAATCACATAACAATGATTTTCTAACATCATCCCAAAGTTCACACATTTGTAAATATACAGTTAAGAAGCATATTTCATAGTTATATCCATTCTCAGCCATTTTTGACATTTCCTTGTGTGAGTAAAAGCAATATGAGACTAAAAGCTAAGACAGAATGAACACAGCATTACATATGTGATGTGTTTCATGGGTGACCTTTGTTGCTCTTGGCACCATCATATAAGCTGAGTTAAAAAATGTCACCAAAAGAGTCAGTAACATTTTGTAAAACTGCAGAACGCTTTTGTATATGGCAATCAAGAATTTCAGCATGGCTGCTCAACTGACAATGTGTCTTTTTTTTCTTTTTCTTTTTTTTTTTTTTTTTTTTCAAACAAAGCTCTGTAGTACAATTTGTGGGGAGAATGTCTTCAATCTCAATGAACAGAACTGCCTTCTAGTTGTATATAAATCAAAAATAAGGCTTGGGAAAAAAAAGACTTTCATTCAATCTGCACTGAACCCATTATTGTCAAATGTTTTTAATTCAGTAATGGGTACACTAAAAGGTCGCAAGCTTAAATCTGTGCTGACTGACACATTGAATAGGAACTCTCGTAATTCTATTAGATGTCTGAAATGTTCTGTCTTTCTTCCGACTTAGTCAGAGGTGTTGAACTTCTGATGACAGCAACGATACCAACATGAACATTTTCATATTTTCCCAAAATCAACAAGCTGAAAACTAAGAAAAAACAAAAACAAAACAAAACAAAAACAAAAACTCTGCAGCCATTTTCCAAGACCTATACATTGATCAAGTGGCAAACTTGTGATACCTAAAATGCATAAATCACTTCATTCTGAAGCTGATTACCTTCAAAGCCAAGCAAAATCAACCCCAAAAATCTATATTCATTTCATCACTTTTTGAAAATACAGTTGCAACAAACATAATTTCTTTCATACTGTGCAACAACACATATTCTACTTATACAGAAATTACACATAAACACCACAAGAAAAGTAACTTCACAAAGCAAAAATGTATCTGTTAATCCTGCAAACTGAACCAAGATGTGAAAAGTTACTTGCCTGTTGCATAATTTTTCATTTCTTTACCGAGAACCATGTTTTTCATGTAATTTTCAAGCCCTGTACAAGCCACTTCAATTTTCCCTTTTGTTTGGGACGTGTTTTTTTTTCAAATATAAATCCACAATTCTGTAGTAACAATGCACTCAAAATAATAACCAAGTATCTTGAAGAAGTTCAGAAATCAGTTAAATTATTGCCAAAATACAAAATTCAAGCACCTCAAAGTTAAAGTCACAGATGAACTGCAATAACAAAAGCACTCACCCTGATCACACCATACAGCAGAGCCACTGTGGTCAGAATGGACAGCAGTGCCACAGCATAGGCCATACACACGTTCTCTGTGTGACATGCGTACACACCAACACTCATTACACAAAAAACACCCTCTCACAGCAGACTAATTCAATCAACTGCCTGACAGATCGTTACAATATAAATGAATAAATGAAAATATGGAATTGAAAGAGAGAAAGTTGGTGGACTGTCATTTATTTGTAAGGGAAGACACACACACACACACACACACACACACACACACACACAGTCTCTCACACACTCTCTCTCTCTCTCTCTTCTCCGACACAGGCACCTGCTCATGCACGCACGCACACACACACACACACACACACACACACACACACACACACACACACACAGAGGCACACACACATACACTGTCCAGGGACAAGGGAAACTGTGACAGTATTGCTCAAGTGAAGTAAGCATGTTTGCCAGGTTTAACACTCCAAGGTCATCTCTGCACATAAGCGTATTCATGTACCCACCAAAAATTCTGCTCTCTGGGCATAGAGTGTTATGCATTTGCTTCTGACATGACTAAGAGCAAAATATATACAGTTTGTATTCTACTTATACATACAAAAATCCAAAGGAATGAAAATATATTTTATAATCAAAACACTCAAGATCAATACTTCCTAATCCCCGGCTATTTGCCATAACAATTAACATGTTTCTTACCTGGCCAGGTTTCCACACACACACATACACTTGCACACAACACCTCGGTTCTCCAACAAGCCACAGCAAACTACCTCAGTACCAAGTGATCATGAACCCCTGGGTTGTCTGGTACCCGTTTCAGGATTGGGTCTCCATGGTCGTCTCTGGGGACTCTTTCTTTGACACAGAGATCTTCTTTTCTTCTTGCAGCACCTTCAGATTTTGGACTAAAAATTTTAAATCCAAAGTCTGAAGGTGCCGCAAGAAGATTTGATCTTTGTTTCTCAGTCCGTCTTTCTCTGCATTAAAGAACTTGATTCCACTCCAGTCACCAAGACCACACTGTCTCGATCCCCCATCAGTCCTGCTCACTCTTCTTTCCCCCTTGTGTCATGTTCTTGTTCTCTCTCCTGTTCATTCTCTCTCTCTTTCCCAGTGTGCAGTTTATATAGGGATTTGAACAAGGAATCCTCCCTCGAGTCTATATTCATGCTGGCCTCTCAGTCTCTACAGTCATGTTCACATCCACAATGAATCTCTAGAGGTGATCTTCCATTCACCAGCATTTAGACAAATAACCTATCAAACACCACCGTAAAATTAATCTCTACAGGTGATCTTCCATTCACAAGCATTTAGACACACATAATCTATCAAACACCCACGACAATGAATCTCTACAGGTGATCTTCCATTCACCAGCATTCACACACATAACATATCGAACACTCACTTACAATGAATCTCTTCTACGGGTTATCACACACATACCCTATTAATAGGTACCCCCAAGTGATTTTTAAAGTGTTTTTGAATGTTGTTTTTCTGGAGGTCAAGGTTATAGAACTTAAAACTAAGAAAATTATGCAAAATTTATAGCTGTAGCTTAATTAGGAGCGAAGTTATGCTTTTTTTTAATATTTCATTTTCTTAAGACAGTTGGAATTCCCCTTAAGGGCCATGTTTGGAGGTCTGTAACTCGGCCTTGGCAAATGACATGTCTGAAACTATGGGTGATTGATGTCAACTACTTGTAATATATACTGATTTTTTTTTTTTTTCAGACCTGAGGTTCTTACAGAGTCCGACTACCACACCCCTAAAAATGCCAAGATCTTCATTTTGATTTTTTTTTCTCCATACCGGCAACCAAAACAAGTTATAAAATGACACATCTCTGCTTTCAATTGACATACAAGCATGTAACTTATATCAAAATGATCAGGATTACAACACCTATCCAATTAGAAGACATTTAAGCATGTCAGCACAACTGTACACCCTCATCGCACCTCCACCCCACCCCTACCCTTTTACCTAACTTCTTGTGTGCTATATAAACACTGCGTATACAAATTAAATATCTCTGCTTGGCATGATCTTATGAAGACATGTAATTAACATGCTCAGAAGATTAAAAAGCAAGAAACTTTGCTGACAACCCCCACCCCCACCCCCTCCTCGCTCTCTCCCACTCCCTTTCCTCCACTCCACCTAAATTCTCCAGTGCCTATGCTTTCTTTATTATATATATATATGATTGCCAAGAAATACTGAATATAACAATGCCATTACAAAATACACTCATCCCTTTAGTTTTTACCCTGGCCCCCACCCCCCTGCCACAGGAACTGAACAAACTTAAAGGTTTACTTAATTGTAGTTGAACGTCTGAAGAATTGCTTCTCTTTCCAACTCGCATACATTTTCAGAAGTGATAAATATCCCAACCAGCACAGTGTAGAAAACCAAAGGAAGGGATAGGAGTGAGATGTGCATATGCTGGCCAAGGCTTTGCAGCTAATCAGTAAACAGCACCAACTTTCAACACACGCTGACACACAATCACCTTCAAAAGTACAAAAGACAGTGTATGGAAATGAAAGATGAATAACAGATTTTTTCTGGTGCATTTTCATTTTTTGATTAATTTTCAAACATTTGGAGAAAATAACAGTGAATGTGGGTTAACAGCCCACTGCCTCTTTCTTAGTCATTAAGAGAAAGTTTGTGTAGAATTGGCCATTGTTACAGTGTATGTTGACCAGAACAAGGCCCATTGTAGCAGACACTAACCGCACAGTTCGGAGCACCTGAAAAAAAAATCAAGTAATACATAAATTGAGTTAGGGTGTCATTAATTGATAAATCATGATGATAGCTAATCCATTCCAATCAGTCACACACACACACACACACACACACACACACACACACACACACACACACACATACATATTACCATAACTGCCAATGACAATGGAGTGCATGAGACAGGTGTTTTAGAATCGCTGCTGATTCATTTAATAAAGGAAATACAGGCACAAAATCAATATTCTGTACAAAGCTTAAATGTTTGCGAACCGCAAAAAAAAACGTGGACAAACAAATCACAAGACAATACACATGTGTTTTGTCCTGTGATTCATTTGTCAACGTTTTTTTTTGCAGTTCACATTTATTTAAGATTTGTTTAGATTTCCGCCTGCAGTCGTTTCACCTTGCAACTAGATCTAATATTCTGTACGTTTTCCTACTGCAACTGGACTAGTTTCAGCTGTTCATTTGAAATACGGCCTCAAAAGCGTCATTGGGCATGGTCACGTGACCTATTAAAAGTTGATATTTAAGTCAAACAAGAAAGATCTGGTTAAAAAAAAAAAAATCGACAGAAAATAAAACCTTGAAGTCCTACAAACTACACCTGTAACATATCCATAAAAATCTAAGCACGAGTTTTATTTGGTATAAAATACTAAACACATACTCCTCTCATCAGCATGACCCCACCATTACCCCGGTCTGATGTTTCGGTCGTCAAACAAAAACTGTTAAACAAAGTAATCCTCAAAAAATGACAGTAATATAGTTAAATCGTGATGTAAAACTGACGGAAAAGGTTGCAACTTACCATTCAAAATAGCTGGAACTGTGTGGTTTGAAGACGACTCGTCGATATTCGACAGATTCCGTTGAGTATTTACGAGTCACATGCCGTCTTGTAGTTCCCGCCATTTCAATTTTTGAGTCGACGTCGAAGCTGCACCACGGTTTGTTGCGTAGCTTTGAGCTCCACAGTATTTGAACGGACAAACATGGGGAGTTTTTATTATACTCCCTGTTTGGCTAGTATGCCTACCATGTCAGACCATAGCATTCAACAGCAGTTAGTCAGCTCTGCCAGGCCGAAATTTTTGTGGCAAATGCAGTCATAACACAGTCACGTGACACCCACCCTACTTCCGCCAAAGGAAGAAGCCGGTGTCCACTTTCTGTACCTCATTCATCGAGGCCTGTGTGCAAGGTACCCCTGAGAACCTTGGCACCAGAGGCGAAGGTAGGGTGGGCATTAGTCTGACATGGTAAGTATACTAGCCAAACAGGGAGTATAATAGAAACTCCTCATTTTGGCGTCATATACTGTACCATCTCAGACCATAGCAGAATTTAAAGGAATCGGAGGAGGGCCGAGTGGCCTAGTGGTTCTTGGGTTAGATGATATGGCTGCACTGGCTGCCACAAAGAAGATCCCTTTTACAACCGTCAGCCCTGGTCATGCGGATATCCCTTAAATAAAAATTTATAAAGGGGTTATCCGAACGCCAGTAGGCTGCCTCCAGATGGCGCAAGGGGACAGATCGCTGTAACGCTGCAGAAGTGGCCAGTGCTCTGACCTCATGGGCCCGGGGAGATGGAACAGGGAGATCTCTGAACACCTGCGCGCGCGCGCCTGCGCGCAGGCAGATCTCACCGTCCTACTACTCCTAGAAAGCTAACTAGAGATAGTGCCAGCCGAGATGTCTTACTTATTATTGGGGTTTGTAGAAATAAGATGACGTCTCTGGGAGGAGCGTCTGGGGCGCGAGCGTTCCCAGTAGTATCTGGGACACCTGGAAGGGCACAGGTCCATGTCTCCCCTGACTCTTCCCCCTTTCTTGGGTATCCGCCAGTGAGTGGATGACAAGGGAAGGAGAGGCTGTGCCCGGTTCCTGATTCTTAGCTATGAACTCAGGAAGGAACTAGAGAGACAGAACCGTCCCTGGGGAAGGCGATGTCTCTGGGGTCCCCCCCGCTGAGGGCATGGATCTCACTTGGTCTTCTGGCCGAGGCCAGGGTGAGGAAAAGGTGGTCATGAAGGAGAGAAGGTCAAAGGGAAGGGTGGCTATGGGCTCGAACGGGGGAATTTCTGAGGGATTGAGTACGATAAAGAGGTCCCAAAGGGGAATGCGCCTTGGAGACTGAGCTTCCCGTAGGGCCACCCTCCTAGACACTTCTCTGAGAAGGAAGTCATTCTCAAAGACGGGCCACCGAGTGGCGAATGGTGGTGCAGATCGCCGACCTGTAGTCCCGAATGGAGCTAGCAGACAGCTGTAGAGGGGAAGACAGATGGGACAGGAAATTGCCTATATAGATATTGGACGGGTGGTCGGGGGATCCGAGTTATCCGAGCACCAGACGACGCATCTCTCCCCTCGGTAGTTGTAGTGGGACTAGGTGCTAGCCCTGTGTGAGGCAGAGGCTAAGTCACGTAGTCCCTGAGAGGCCTCTTAGGTTCTTAAAGGAGATGGTGCCGAATGTGAGGGGGGCCCCCAGATTGGGAATAAGCCGGCAGTCTGCCTGGGAAATGCCCAATTCCCTGGTAACAGGGTTGTCGGAGAACAAGGAGGCGACAGCGGGCCTCTTGCAGTCCCCGACGAGGGTGCCAGCAGGGGCCGCATTAGGGGTCGAGATGGACCCTTGTCCTGGCGGTGGGATGGCTTGTGCACCCCTGGCGCGAGTTGCCGGACCTTCCCAGATGGAGGTGAGTGACTGAGGTGCGATAATTTGGGTTTAAATAGATTTCCGACAAGGAAAGGACGTTGTTGGAGGGTGGGGCTTCCCTCACGACAAGGTCTTGGCGCCACCGTTCCAGGGTGGCCACATCGCATGAGGAGAAGGTTCTTCCTCCTCATCCTCAGCCTCTGGGTGGTCATGTTCCTGGAGAGGCTGCAAAGAGCCTTCATCAGGAGGCAACTGCAGGGGTGCGTGAGGGTCCCGCCCTAGCTGGGTAATGGGGGAATGCGAGGGCGGGTCCCTCATGGCTCTATGATCGGCGGCCAGACTAGGGTGGGGGAGCCCGTCCTGCTGATCGGACAGCGCCCAAGATGGGAGACCGAGGTCGACCCAGGTGGATGATGCTGGGTGCCACATGCAACCATGGAGCTGTTAGTGTTGGGTGTGGGTGTTAAGCCACTGGTCTCTCTCAGGGGCACAGAGCCACTGGTCCCCGGGGAGGTAGGCGGGCTGTGGCAGCCCTGGTGTCTGGACAGGCTGTCCCTGGGAACCCAGGTAACCTGGAACACCACCAGTGTGGGGTTATTGAGAGGCCGTGGCCTGTCGTACCCGCCCAGGAGCGTGCACTGCCTCATACATGTCGTTGGTGTGGGCCTGGGAGGGCCTTCGAGTAAGTGGTGGTGTGGAGGAGGTCATGGTAGCAGAGCCCCCTACCCACCCATATGTACGGACTGGACTGGCTGCGGCTGCGGCCCCCCCCCCCCCCAAGTGGAATAGACCAGGAACGGGACCACAGACGTTGCTCAAGTGGGGAGTGGAATAGGTCCACTCCGCAACGTCCTGTACCCCTAGGAAAATCTGCGACGGTCGATCGGGGTTGGTTGACCGCCCTTGTGTATGGACACGACCTGGGTCATACCCTGGTGTGACCATACGCCAAGAATTATAGACACCCCCGTGCTGTTGCCACGGCATGACCATAAGACTGCTTCCGGAGTCTGGACGCTCCTCGTGCCCAGGTGTTGGCTGCACCTGTGCACGGTGGGGGAGAGCGTCATGAGTCTGCATGTCCAGTTTGGGGGGGGGGGGGGGGAACTAGTGACACGCGGCTCATCATCAAGGCGAGTGACAGGTGGTGATTCCAGCCCCAAGCCGTCACCCGAGCTGGTCCGCGTCTCGGCAAGGTTCCCTTGGGCCAAGGGTTGCATGATGCAGCATGATAGAGAGTCTTACTGTGCGTAGGAAGGGTAGAAGGCAAGCTGGCCGATGATGAAGAGGGAGAGGGAGAATTTGGAAGAGAAGTTTGACCTGACTTTGCCCTTTAGGGGAGCCTAGCCATTAGATTTTCTGGGCAGGTCGACAGAAAGGAGTAATGGCGGTTGCTTGCCTTGTAGCCTTTGGACGCAGCGATCGTGTGTCCGGTCGGGTAGAGGAAGAATGGTCACGCATCCCCTCCGCGGATTAGTCTTTCTTCTACCCTGGTCGTACGTTCTTCCGCAGCAAGAACGGATTGCTCTGAATTGGAATCGACACGCGGGCTCTCCAGGAATGTGAGTGACCTCTGGAAGTCGAAGTCGCTCAACCTGTCAGTGTCCTTCATCATGTTGGGCAATGGTGGCAGAGCAAACCTGGGGCACATGACCACAAAGAGGAGACAAGTCGGTCGATCGAGAGAATGTTAAAGTCGACTGGCTGTGTGGGACTGTACTGATATAAACAGCAATGGGAATAGAAGAGTGAGAACAAAGTCGCTCATGTATAGTGCAGGGTATCGAGAAATCGACTGAAAACTCGATGTACCCCTACACAGTACTGATACTGAGCAATGCCGAGTAATGCTAGATCGAAATCTCGATCAGCGTGTAGTAGTACAATAAACTTTGTACACTGACCTCGATCAGAGTGTACTCGTGCTCTGACCACAAAAAGGGGACAAGATGGTCGATCGAGAATTTAATTAAACTCGATCGGCCATGTGGAATGGAACAGATATGAACACAAGGGGATAGATGAGCGAGAACAAAATCGCTTGTGTGTTGGGCAAGGGAATCGTGAAATTGTATGAAAACTTGATCACCCGTACACAGCACTGGTACTGAGAAATGTGGAGTAATGCTGAGATCGCAATCTCGATCAGGGGATTGATGAGCGAGGAACAAAATGGCTCGTGAGTTGTGCAAGGAATCGAGAAATCCTATGAAAACTCGATCCACCCGTACACAGCACTGGTACCAAGAAATGCTGAGTAATGATGCGAGATCTCAATCTCGATCAGCATTTACAAGACACTAGATCACAATCCCGATCAGCGTGTACTAGTACGATACACTTCTTACACTAATGAACCCCGTGTGTACTAGTACGATAAAATGTGTACGCTAATCCAGTGGGAGTAAGATAAATTGTACCCTAACCCAGTACGTTGTAAGAGGCCGGTGAGGCGATAAGGTGGGGAAACACGACCGGCAAGGGGGAAAGATGGCGGCCGAGGCCGGCAAGTGTTCGATCATCGAATTGAAAACAAACACAGGCGCGTGAGTGAAAAATAAACACGCAGAAAATGCCATAAGAAGAGGTATGAAATGCAAAACCGAGACAGTGCTGATGTACCTTGCACTGACAAGAACAAAATCGCGAGAGCAACACAATGATCGCTTAAAGTCGCGAGAAGTAACACGATGAACGTACCAAGTCGCGAGAGTCACAACAAGCGTGAAAGAAAGACAACATAGAAATGCTAGCCCACGAAGAGCCTCACATGGCAAGTGTATTTAGCGCAAGCCACAACTGAACAAGTAAAGAAGCAAAACAAAAGCAATCTTTACACAAAGGCAGAGTATAGGCAAGACAGAGAAACAAGACTTATCTTGCTTGGACAAAAGGCCAAAGATGAATGAGGTACAGGAAAGCGGACACCGGCTTCTTCCATGGGCGGAAGTAGATAAGATAATGTTGCTTATAGTCCAGCCAACCGCAAAGGGCCACATCAGAGCTGTCACTACGTTAAAAATCAACTCACAAGTCTTTCATTCACACAATTCTTCAAAATACATCTTCTAAAAACCAATCCAAAAGTTTGTTAATAAAAACTTTCCGCTGTAAAACCTCAGATCCAATGAAAAATGTTGATCTCTTTCAAGAACTCAAAGATAGCGTCAGGTGGGACATCTCTGAAGAAGGTTTTCATAGAATCTGCTGTAAAATGTTTGTGTCTCACATCGTTCAAGTCCAAGTCCCAACACTCTAAAAGAATATGTTTCACTGTGAGTGGCACATGACATAGAATGCACCACGGGTGCTTCTTCACTCTTTAAAAGGTAGGTATGAGTAAAATATACGAATGGCCAGTGTGCAGCCGGCACAGGACCGTTTCTTCTTTACGACCACCAGACGTAGATGAGAGGAACTCCTTAAGGTCTGGACGGATCCGAAAGAGCTGCTTGTCCATCTGTCTATTCCAATCCTCCTGCCAGAGGTCTCTGACATAATCATTAATCTTGGGTTCAAATCTGAGCAGGGGACAGGTGTGTTTGACAGCTTCTCTCTTGTGGCATTCTTGGCCCCCAACGATCCACCATTTCATTCCCTCCGATGCCAACATGACCGGGAACCCAAGCCAGAATAATGTTGTAACCCTCTGCTTTCAACTTGGTAAAGTTCAAAAAAGTGTAAAAGTTCTGGATGCTGAAGGTTGCGGCCACCTATGGCCTCCAAAGCCGACAGTGAATCTGACAAAACCAGAAAATCCCTCTTCGTAGATTTTGAGATTATCCTCAGTGCCAGAACCAGAGCTGTAAGTTCAGCAGAGTAAGCAGAAGCATCTGAAGGAATATGTTCTAACAGTATTTCAGAAGGGAACACCAGGGCAATAGGCTGCACAGGCCACTCTATCTTCAGACTTGGGAACCGCCAGCGAAAATTTTCTGATAGGATGGGAGTTTTGAACAGAGCTCAGCATACAATGCTTTGTATGCCAGAGAGCTGGTAGACTCTTTGCGAAAAGCTGCAAGATCAAAACGAATCTCTGGTGTGAAAAAGGTCCACGGAGGCTCATCTGGAAACTTGGAAAAATCGGACACAACTCCTAGGTCTAGACCTGCATTCCGCGCATGAGGCTGCATACGGAGACCAAACTGCAGAATACAATTAGGGTTGTTTTCGAATTTGCTTTGGAACTGAGGGTCAAAGACACAGTCATAGGCAGGGTTCTCCGGTTCCGAGAATAATTCAAAGACAGTTTCAGCCTGCGGTTGGGCAGAAGTAGGGTTGGCGTCACGTGACTGTGTTATGACTACATTTGCCACAAAAATTTCAGCCTGGCAGAGCTGACTAACTGCCATTGAATGCTATGGTCTGACATGGTATAGTATATGACGCCAAATTAAAATTTTTACTCAACTGTGGTTTAAACCCTGAAGATTTACATGAGTGTATAAGTATAATGTCGCTCTCGTTTTATTCTGGAAATTTTACATGAAAAATTTTTTTTAACGGTTTTTTCACTCAAAATTTTCCATTAAACACCTACACTTCGCACTTGAAACGTTGCCGGGAAGACTCTTCTTCCTGTTTAGCATAGTATTTTTTTAAACTACTAATGGTGCCACTGAGCGCATAGCAGACGACCAAAGGCAGTGATCGAAGCGAGACACGCGTATGGCAGCCGACACTGGCGGCTACTCAGTAACACAGCAAAACTTTCAACACACACTTACACACACTCACCACCAAAATACAAAAGACAATGTATGGAAATGAAAGATAAATAACGGGTTTTGTCAGGTGTACTTCTATTTCTTGATTTATTAATAAATATTTGTAGAAAATAACAGTTGAATGTGGGCCAACAGCACACTGCCTCTTAGTCACAGAAAGAAGGTTTGGAGTACCTACTATCAAACACCCACTTACAATGAATCTCTACGGTTACCTTCTATTTACCAGCATCACACACACATAACCCATCCAACATCCACTTTTTGCCACACGCACATAAAGAACTCCCAGCAACTTTTGAGCTCACTTTCACACAGCAATTATCCTAAAGAAAGCTAAGACCATTTCGTCTGCCTCCATTCAAACCAACCTGACAATAGCATCAGCACAGTGCCTTACTTCCATACCAAATGAACTAGCAAAAGACTCCTACTGTTCAATGATATAGGTTCAGTCTGTTCATCTGTACTGAACAATCTTCAGATGACTGAGCCCCGAGCACAACTAATGCTCCAAGGTCTGAATGGATAATTTGTTTCCCCTTAATGAAAGGTTTGATGCCAAACAATTAAGTAGTGGGTGAAAACAAGTGCAGACTAACAATTCTTCCATCATAGCAATGACTTGGCAAAGATCTGAACTTTGAAAAAAAAAAAAAAAGGGTTTGATCTTGGGAGTCCTCACCATCTTCCATTACTGTCACCTGTCAAAAAATTTTCCCGTCAACTTAGACATCTTTCAGGGAGCTCGAAGATCTGCACTATTTAACCGTTATTTAAAGCCTTCTATGAGAGGTTTCACATCCTTCACACACACACACACACACACACACACACACAAACAGGAAGACAGTCAAATGAATGGACACTCACAGACACTAGGAGACTCTCAGATCACTAACAAATCAGAAACTCTAAAGAGACCAGGTAGAAAATGAAATGAAGATACATACATACAAACGCAGATTTACTGGCAAAAAAAATTGTGCATTCTGGATCTACTCAAGTCAACATTAGCTCCATGCATCATTTTTTTTTGAATCGATACCATCTCAAATCAGATTTTCATTCAGCCTTCAAGTTATTAATGAATATCAGCACATCCAAATCTGATATGGAGAGAAAACAACCTAATAGAAGGGGAGGGAGGAGAGAGGAGAAAGCACAGAATTTATAGCTGAAATACAGCATCAGGAAAAATCCCTGTAGGGCTACTTTTTCCCCCCCTAAATTATCAAAACAACTAAACGGAAGACTGTCTCACCTCTGTTGATGGAATGCGTCTCATGGATGCTGGGCATCTGCAGTTTCTGATCCAGGTCATCCATGTGGATGCCATCATACTGAGGTCCTCGCCCTGCCCAGTTGTCTGTGCCAGGCACCAGTATGTCAGGGTGGATGGACAGCAGCACTACCAGTCCCAGGAAGAAAATGTCTATCATCTGCAAGGCACAGTGACCTTTGAGTCAAGTCTATCACATAGCTAAAAGAATAAAACACATTTAAATTGAGTTCAAAAAAAAAAAAAGATGTCTTCATTTACGCCAATCTAAAAGTAAGATTAAAACAAAGTGTCTGGCTATGTTCAAATTCTATTTCATGCAGCAGCATGCACATACTCTGATGTTGTGCTTAGTCAGCACATAAAAAGATACTTCCTTATTTCTTTATTTCTGCCTCCCAGGCAAGTAAACACATACAGAACTTGCCATTGTTGGCACAATTGACTTTACTTAGGTCTCTTTTCTTACACATGCCAAATTTTTCTTTCTTTTTTTTTTTTTTTGGTATGCTTGTCTCTGGAAAACTAATCATTTGGGATGCTCCAGCCCAGTTTGCCCAACCTGAACTTTATCCATGGGAAAAAAGAAGAGAAAAAAGATGCCACAGTGCAGATAGTATCGCAAGTACAGTCGAGCCAGTGGTAGTGTCTCTGTGGACCACAGACCTTTCAAGAGAGCCTGCACAACATGGGAAGAGTGATACTCTGAGTCTAGTCGTAACTCAAGCTTCACAAAGAAGACAAGAGGGGGCCGCAAGTTAAAAATAGTTGTCTATACTGCCATCTATATGCTTGATTAATATGAGTGATATAAAAAAAAGAATCTGAAGTTGTGACCTATACATAGTGTCAATGAGAATGAATTTTTGTTGTTGTTGTTGTTGTTTTTGTTTGGGGTTTTTTGCTGATTTTCGACAGTTGCATGTAGACAGGGCTCCCATTCATGCACTTTCTGCACATCACCACACACAACATGATAATCTTCAAAATTTTGCTTCAGGCATTAGCTGATCCTTTAAAACTTTACCAATCATTCACTCTGTTTCAGGCATCGGTCAAGTTTCAGACATAACTCAACCCTTTGAAACTATAACATTTAAATTCTGTACAGCACAAAACCACACCAGATCAAAGCCGGCTGCATTAGCAGACAAATCATGTGAGACGACTTTCCCCGGTGAGTAAGTGTACATGTTTCAAAATTGTCACTTTTTATTTTGACATGGCCAAACAAAACATACCCCCTCTCAGAAAACGTACAAAACACACAAGCAAAAAACAAAGACACAAAAAACCTAGAATGCATATACCAAGTAGGTATTCCAATGCAGGCCCCTTGCCTGGTGAACGGCGCTGCGGGAGCGAAATTTTCCTTGTTTTCAACTTGTGCAAACCACATAAAAACGGTTGATTTAGACAATAAAAATAAAACCAATCAATTTACTAGTACTTTTTCTTTCGTTTTGGATAGGTTTTATCATTTAAAAGAACATATTAAGTTAATTATCAACCTTGTAAAGAACTTGTCCGCGGTCGGGAGGCATGCCGTCGCGACTTTCAGAACACAAGTTCTTACACCCACCTTCTTCCCTCGACGAGGGGAGCGCGGCGTGCACAAATAGCTCAATGAAACTGATACAGAGTTGTAGAGGAGACTTCAAGCTTCATTTTCGTATGCAGTAAGGGTATAGAAAAAATTAGTTAAGTTCCTTAAAATTATGTTTTAAAACTTCAAATTATGATAAATCCGTAATTATGAACCGAATCTGTTCAAAAATATATCAAAATAAAGCTCATATTATGCACTTTCCAATAATTGGGGTCAAACAAATACGAAACTGTGCGCCGCGCTCCCCGAGCGGTTTTCCGGATGGTACTATTCGAAGACTGTAAGCATGTCAACAATGGCGGACGAGTCTGACGTATCTGTGTCATCGCTTACAAATCCAACACTATTTTCACTGAATTTTCAACAATCGGCGCCAGAAACAACACGGAAAGGTAAGTCGATATATTTACTAAATTCTATAAGTTATATTTTGTGTACTTAGAGCGCGATTGTATTAAAAATCTTTTTTAAAAAACATGACCTGAGAGAGCCTTATGTTTGAATCGACACTTCAACTTCACGATCGACTGTATTTATCTTCAGCTTCGTGGAAGGATTTTTAACATTGTAATCAAGTAATTGAAACATATATTTGAAAAACCTGAGTCTTGAAAATATGATTTACATTGTAGTTCTTCAGTATTTCTTATGAAAAGGTCACGTGACTTGGACCAAGTTAGGGTCCTGAACAGAACGTGTCGTCTGCTATGGCCGCAATGATTGCAGCCGCGATGGAGTCACTGAATGCATTGCTTTTACAAACTGTAGATTCTCTTGCGCATGTGCATGCATATGTACACACACACACACACACACACACACACACACACACACAAAGAGGTTCATCTCACACTATAAACATCACAAGAACACAAAGACCTTGCAAAAAAAAAAAAAAAAAGTTTGCTGCTGATTTCAGTTTGTTGATTGAAATAAATTTGCAGTTATTTATTTAAATGTAGTAAGAATTGCCCAAGCACATGGTAATCTGACCCACAAAAATAAACTTTCATCTTATCATTTTTTTTTTTTTTTTTTTTTTTTTTTTTTTCGTAATATGCGGTATGTGTGCATGTGGTCTACAGTCTTCAGTGTTATAAATGAAGAACTGTCTGGGCTGCTAATGTAATTTTGCCCTTCTCATTCTTATGTTCCAGACATATTTTCTGCTGTTGTTTATATTTAGTAATCTTACCCATTAAAATTGCAACATAATTCATTAATTGTACTTGCCTCCTTCTTGTTAGTAAACACAATGGTTACACATGTGTGTATGCGTGTGTGTGTGTGTGTGTGTGTGTGTGTGTGTGTGTGTGTGTGTGTACTGTGCACATGCATGCATGTGTGTGCTGTATGTGTGTGTGCGTGTGCATACTGTGTGTGTGTACTGTATGTGGTGTGTGCATGTGTACTCTGTGTGTGTGTGTGTGTGTGTGGTGTGGTATGCTGTGTGTACTGTGCGCGCATGTGTGTGTATGTGTGTGTGTGTGTTTTGCAGAGAATGACCAGTACAAGGAACTGAAGCACTGCTTCTTGGTGTTTGGTAAAGGAAGAAGACCCAACCCCGCCGGACATATCCAGCTGCACAAATAGACTGTTACTGCAGCCTGACAGACTTCAAATTGAAAATGGGAAGTCTGTGACTTTTGACACTGTGGCAGATGGGTTTCTTGGCTTTTCCCCGACACCAGCTTCCTGATTAACAGGTTGAAAGGGGTGATCCAGCGCTGTACACTCAAGGCTGAGAAGCTGCCAGCTAAAGAACTTTCAGCAATGCTAAATGAAGATGTTGATTTGGATAACATTGATGATGTTCTGTCTTCAGCTGGCATCAGTTGGAAAACTCCGAAAAAGCCTGAGCTTTTGAAGATTCCACGTGACACCAAAGTGACAAATGCTGTTGTTTTCGCTTTAGAAACTTTGAGGAATAAAGAGGGGTGGAGTTCAAGCTTTATTGTTGACTGGCTGCAAAGA
>JADBJO010024743.1:0-10000 GCA_016801955.1 Conus betulinus
AGAAGAAGGTTTACGAAAGAAACATGAAAGGAAAGGGGAAAAAAGTAAAGGAAGGTTGAATCGCTTTCTTTTTTCTTTCTTTCGTTCTTTCTCTCTTTCTGTCTTTTTTTTCAACTTTGCAGACCAAAAAGAAAATCGGTATCAGTGATCCTTTCCCAATCATCACGACTTCTCTCATCTCTCTCTCTCGATCCTTCATCTCCTCCCCTCTCTCCTCCTCTCTCTCTCTCTCCTCTCTCGCTCTCTCTCCTCGTCTCCTCTCTCTCTCCTTCTATCTTTCTGTTTTGCTGTTCAATTCTTTCTTGGATTTGTTTCGTTTCGGTTGTCCAGGTCCTCCCACGGGCTAAGCGTGATGTTGGGAAGAGAAATGCGATTTTAAGAGAATTCCAAGGTTATATCACAGTCTCTAGCGTTAGACAGTACGTTTTTTTGCAGAGTGGTGCGGATAGAGGGTGGAGGAGGAGCGTGGCGGCGAGGCGCGGGTGTGGTGTTGTGCTTGTGTGTGTGTGTGTGTGTGTGTGTGTGTGTTGTTGTGTGTTGTGTGTGTGGTGTGTCTGTGTGTGTGGGTGTGTGTGAGAGAGAGCGGAGAGAGAAGAGAAGGCGCGGGGAGCGAGAGAGAAACACGACCGGGATAGCGATTGATTAGCAGGACGGGGGGGACAGAGGGGACCCATAGAGAGAGAGAGTGAGTGAGAGAGGGGGTCGGGAGACAGAAATGCAGGGGACTATGGGAGAAGAGAAATAGACAGGCAGACCAATGAGAGAGAAAGAAGGGGAGCGGGGAGTACGAGGCGGAAAACAAGCAGAAGAAAAAACAGAATGAGACAGACAGACAGAGTAAGACAGACAAACAAAAGACCCACAGATCCACTTACCGCAGAGACTGAAAGATAGGGAGGGAACGGAGGGGAAAAAGCACATACAAGGGGAAGAGGAGAGAGGAGAGAGAGCGAGAGAGAGAGGAGCGAGAGAGACGAGAGATGAGAGAGGAGGAGAGAGAGACGAGAAACAGAGACAATCAAAGTGACAAACGGACAGACCGACAAACGGACAATATAGAGACTGAGCTTGAGAGAAAGAGAGCGAGACAGACAGACAGACAGAGAAGACCACACAGTAGCCAGAGGACAGACACAGAGGAGAGAGAGAGCGAGAGAGAAACAGAGGACAATCAAAGTGACAAACGGACAGACGGACACCAAACGGACAAATAGAGACTGAGATTGAGGAGACAGACGAGGAGACAGAGACAGACAGACAGGACAGAGAAGGCCACACACAGGAGAGCCAGGAGACGACAACACAGAGAGAGAGAGAGAGGGAGAGGGGAGAGAGCGGAGATGAGAGAGAGGAGAGAGAGAGCGAGAGAGAGAAACAGAGACAATCAAACTGAACAAACGCACAGACGGACAAACGGAACAAATAGATGACGTGAGATTGATGAGACAGAATGGGATAAACAAATCGACTCTCAGATGAACGGCAGGAGACAGGAGACTCTCAGAGACAGTGTATGTGAGCTGTAATCATGTATGTGTGCGGGAGGTCGTCTGTGTGTGTGTGTGTGTTTGCTGTGGTGTGTGTCGTGTGTGTGTGTGCTTGGTGTGGGTGTGGTGGTGTGTGTGTTGAGCGCTGGAGAGCGCTGTGCTGTGCTGTGTAGGTGTGTTTGTGTGTGTTGTGTGTTGTGGTGTGGGTGGTGTTTGGGTGTGTGTTAGACAGAGAGAGAGGGCGGGGGGGAGGGGACGGTGACGGTGACGCGAAGAAAGAGGACTGTGCGTCCTGTGTTAGTTTATAGTTTAGTGGAACATCTAGTCACTGGCGAGCATGGGGTTCTCTGTTTGCTTCATCATCTCTTTTCTTGTTTTGTTGTGTTGTTTTGGTTTTGAGTTACATGATGCGGTAATATATTTGGGAATTTCGTAGTGTGATGCACATCTTATAACAATAACAAACTAAGAAAAATAATCTTTTTACTAAAAAAAAAGAAAAAAGAAAAAACTGCCGAATGCCTGTGATTTCACTTTCCAATGTATAACATATCAATCTAAACCCGGCAGATTGCCCTCTTGTTCCACATTTACTCTCTTCTCAACGCAAAATAATAACGCCAATCTTTCAGAGTGGCCAGCCATTTCAACAAGCAAGAATTGCAAAGACTAAATGGTGGCACCATGTATATCAATGTCCTACACTTCTACCCACAAAGGGAGTGGAGTTTTGTGTGTATGACCGGTGGTTTTTTTTTTTATCCCGAACATTAAGGCAGCCATACTTCAGCTTCGGGGAAGGTGCATGCTATGTGTAACGGTGTCTCCATACCAACGGCCAAACTGGGCCTTCTCTTCCGAAAGTTGGTGATGGTATTTTACGTGTGTGCAAGATGCTATGCGTGCGTTCACACACGGAACCTCGGTTTATAGTCTCATTCGAAGGACTGTATAGGGAAATGGAGTCAGAACAATGTTAACTCCAAGGTAAAAAAAAAAAAAAAATGCCCCTGTCCCGAAACGGCCCGGCGGAGATTCGAACCCGCAACCCCAGACAGCTTCACTTGGCATTCAGAGAATGGATACTGCTGCTCACTATGCTTTCTGTGACTTCGCTGTTCGGTTCAACCTTTCAGTTAGTGGTCTGGACCGGCAGTGAAATAAACATATTCGTTTACCCATCCCTTTTTTTTTTTTTTTAAATTCTGCAAGTGGCAGACATTTAATGTAAAGATACAAAGGTTCCAGTCACCACACACACACACACACACACACACACACACCACACACACACACACACACACACAAACACACACACACACACACATACACACACACGCACGCACGCACACATTACTAAAACAAACACCCACAAACAC
Organism: Conus betulinus; assembly: GCA_016801955.1. NCBI lineage: Eukaryota > Metazoa > Mollusca > Gastropoda > Neogastropoda > Conidae > Conus > Conus betulinus. Next base: position 2,867 of record JADBJO010024743.1, read on the forward strand.
ACACAACACACACACACACAACACCACACACACCACACACAAACACACACACACACACACACACACACACACACACCACCAACACACACAACACACACCCACACAACACACACAACACACACCCACACACACACACACACACACACACACACACACAACACACACACACACACACCCACCACACACAACCCACACACACACACCACACACACACAAACACACACCACACACACACACCACACACCACACACACCACACACAACACACACACACCCACACACCAACACACACACACCACACAACACAACACACACACACACACACACACCATGCGCGCGCAGTAAAGAGGACGAAGGATATGGAGTCCGAAGGGCGATGGAGACCGACAGACAGAGAAACTGAAACAAGACAGACAGACAGAGACACACACAAACGACAGAGAAAGCAAGAGAGAGAAAGCGATAGAAGGAGATGGAAACAGAAAAGAACGTAGAGGAGAGGAATGGGAGAGCGAGGGAGGGGAAAAGGGAGAGAGAGAGAGAGAGGGAGAGAGAGAGAGACCGAGACAGAGACAGAGACAGAGAGAGAGTGAGAGAGAGAGAGAGAGAGAGAGAGCCTCAACCTCGCCAAACTAGACTCGGTTTGATATCAAACATGTGGCTGAGATCATTTCAACACTGCTGACTGCTCACTCTCTCTCTCTCTCCTCTTTCTTTCTCTTCTCTCTCTCCTAACGTCTTTTCATCACAAGATGATCTTAGACCTTTAAACTGCAATATACATTCCATTGTACTATCAGCACCTTCCCCCACCCCCACCCCAAAAAAAAAAAAAAAAAAAAAAAAACACTATTAACACACATATCTCAAATGTCTTTTTTTCACAATAGTTTTTGCAACTGGGGACTGAGCAATAACCAAAGCAATATCAAAAAGCAAGGGTTATTTACCACACTATCAACATTGTCAGAATTGTTTATAAAATATTCTTCTCCTTATAAGCTGGGGTTAGTATAGGGCATTCAAATAAAAGATGACGAATTGAGATATTCTCCTGACATATACACGCTATGCCTCGTGAATATTTTGTATTCCATGTATTTAACCGTAATTTATGTATTCTTTTCCAATCGCTGGATCAATTCATGCGAGAGAAAATTTACGACTTTGTTGAAGGGGTGTTTCAAAAATTGTACAAGCTCCCTGCTTTGCCAATTTTGTCTGCTAATTCATTCCCTTTTAAGCCACAATGTGAAGGAACCCAGCAAAAATCAACTGCTATACCTCGGGAAAGTAAACAATGTAACAGATGCTTAATTTCAAAAAGATATCAGTTCTAATTTTAGATTTCCAGTGCTTTAATGATTGTAAAACTGATTTTGAATCAACACAAAATAGCACACTATAAAATGATACTGGCGTGTCATATAAGATATAATTCAGAGCTTTCATAATTGCATATAGCTCTGATGTATAATTGAAAATTCTCTGCCTAGATAGAAAGACTTTTGCACATTTAAGGATGGTATAGTGAAATCCAGCACCACTGTCAGACGTTTTTCCATTATTGAACCATCTGTAAATATTTTTAAATGATTTGGATAAGTCTTTTCGAGATGTTCTCGAACTTCATTTACTAGAATATTTACATTTGTCATCTTTCTTCAAAGTAGTATATTCATCATCAATTTTTTGCGTTGAGATGCTCCCATGGGGGCATTTGAGGAACAATAGGAACCTCCGAAATTGCATCAATATCAATACTACATTCGGACATAAGCTCACAAGTGAAATTTCTAATTGGCTGTATGTATGATATATTTTTTAGACCTTTTTGGGTATTCCTTGTTGGAATCCATAAGAATTTCATCAGTATATTTCCTGTCCATATATTAATTTTGATCGAACTAACGATGTATATAAATGTAAAAGTGTGGTACAGTCTTGACCCCATGGTTGACAACATATAATTTGTGAGCAAATTTAATCTTTTCCTAAGACAGACAGAGACTGAGACAGAGGTAGACAGGCAGACAGAAAAGAGAAAGACAGACAGACAGAGGTCGAGAGGAAAATAGAGGAACAGGCAACAACACCAAATCCTACAATGATCGACAAACAGAGAGAGAGAGAGGAGAGAGAGAAAGGGAGAGAGAGAGAGAAGAGAGATAGGAGAGAGAGAGAGAGAGAGAGAGAATTTAAACGAGACTCACAGAAAGAAAGAGGGAGAAAGAGAGAGACATACTAACACAGGTAGGAACTGAGGCAGACAAGAATAGACTGAAATGCATATACAGACAGACAGACAGAGACAAACAGACAAATAGACAGACAGAGACAGGTGTGGAGACAGACAAGAGAAGAGAGCCAGATACGGAGAGAGAGGGACAGAGACAGAGACAAACACAGATATGAAAAATTAAGAGAGAGAGAGAGAGAGAGAGAGAGAGAGAGAGCGAGAGAGAGAGAAAGACAGACAGACAGGCAGGCAGGCAGACAGACAGGCAGACCGACAGACAGTTAAACGGACAGACAGACAGACAGACAGCAAGACATACAAACGAACAGACAGACAGACAGACAGAAGGACAGAGACAGAGAGACAGACACTCAGACCTGGGAAGGAAGAGACAGACAACCCTCGCCCAAAAAGATGGTATTGATTATATCCCCGTTTTCCTAGTTAATAGATATATGAACATCGACGACGCCGCTTCATCCCCGAGCTGTGTTCAAATCGACTTCTTGCATCTGATAGTCTTCCCCGCGGAGCGAGCCACCGACCATAGGGAATATCTGTCTGTGTGCCATCACCCTCGCCATTTCTCATGAGCTCTCCTGGGATTACAGAGAGAGAGAGAGAGAGAGAGAGAGAGAGAGAGAGAGAGAGAGAGAGAGAGAGAGAGAGAGAGAGAGAGAGAGAGAGGCTGTATCGTTAATAACGGGTAGAAAAAAAAAAAAAAAGAAACCTTCGTTTCTTCTTTTAGTTCGGTTCTTGAGTGAGATCACACAAGCCACATGCACGTATAGAGCCATACGCACTCGAGCGCGCGAACGCGCGCGCACACACGCACGCAGGCACGCACGTACGCACACATCACGCACGCACGCACGCACACACACACACACACACACACACACACACACACACACACACACACACACACACACACACACACACACCATGCATTCTAAACGATACATTCTTTACCTTGTATCTCTCTATCATTCAAAATAATTCTGATATCTAATGAAAAGAATCAATGGGAGTAGCAATGGCAAACAACGTCAAAGAGTGCCTCAGATTTCTGATACGGTCTCCAAATCTCGTTCCCCTTCCCCAATGCCACCTTTAAGCTCTCACAACAGTCAACGCTTTGGCGTTAACATGAAGTCACAGTACCAGTGTCTTCCAGACGTTCGAAGAATCTGAAAATGCCGGTGGTATTTGGCCTGAACGTCATATCGTTGTGTGTGTTTGTTGGTCTCGTTTGTCATTAGCTTTACGTTTCTATTGTTGAAGAGACACCTGCTGAGGTGAAACACTCAAGGAAAAAAAAACGGGAAAGACTGATTTAAGATGTACGCAGAGACATATGCTGAGTACAGACACCCAGTATACAGCAGAACAGGACGGACTTTCGGTAACATGTACGCAGACGACCTGCTCTCCAACACACCAGGCACACTAACGGCCAATTCTCTTGATCTTGTAAGTCGGGTCTGTCACTCACTGATGTAATGAACCTCATCACTCTTACCTCAACATCCCCCCCCCCCCTCCCTTACTCCCTAATGCGCTTCGCCAAGCATCGTCTACTCCCAACTCCTTGCTGTACCCTGAACATTCTCCCCCCCTCCCCCTCCCCTACATCTGTCCGGGATCAATTCTCCTCTCGTCCTTTAATTCCCTTCTGTTTTACATATCCCACCCCACCCCTATCCCCATCTCCCACTCCCTGTTTGGGATCTGTTCTCCTCTCGTCTTTAATTCTCTTCTATTCTATGTAACCCCCCCCCCCCCTCCCGCGCTCCCCCCAGCTGATTGGGATCTGTTCTCCTCTCGTCCTTTAATTCCCTTCTCTTTTATTCTATATACCCTACTCATTACCATTACCTGCTGTAGTTTTTTTCTTCTCTACCCAAATGTTCTTATGATTTTATCTTCAGTTCCTAAACTTTCCTACTCAAGATTTCTTACTAGTATTCTGCATTTCTTGATCGAAGTTTCAACATTTTAATGGCAATCAGACGCTGTGTCGTGGCGTATGTATAAATATACACATAGCTTCCAGTTTATAGCTGGGGGAGGGACCAAAAAAAATTCGTGTTTTTTTTTTTCAATTCTTTCTGCCTTCGTGCTTCAGTGGACTTTTTTACCCTACCCCTATGCTACTCAGTCCTACTCCTTCAGTTTTGCTCTCTTCCTATCTTCCAGTTGCCAAGCGCGAGATCGTGTTCTGTTTGCTGTAAGTTGTGCCCTTTGATTGCTGACACACGAGTCTGCCCCCCCCCCCCCCCCCCCCCCCCCCCCCCCCCCCCATACACCCCCCACCCCACCCCCCACCTGGTGAGCTTCGTCCAGTGCCGTCTGCATCCAACACCTCCCTCAAATCCATTTCCCTGTCACTCCCTCACCTCCCACCAGTCCCTTCTTGGGATCTGTCCTCTTCCCGTCTGCTAAACCCCTTCTGTTCCACATACACCGCTACTGTGGTGTGTGTGATGTATGGAGGGAAGGCTTCCCTCTGCTCGCCTGAAAACTTCAGGCCAGCGATTTTTCTGTTATCTCGCACCTGCTCTGTGGAATGGTCTGTCTTCTTCTCTGCGTAACACGGACTCTTTAAAGACTTTTTAAAATCTCCCAAAAAAACACATCTTTTCCCCCAGACTGATTAACGATATCCACTTATCTCTGTGAGCGAGTCTGCTTGTATTGACGGGCTCGTATGTCTGACTGCGTGTGTCTATGTTATTGTTTTTTTTTCGTGTGTGTGTGTGTGTGTGTGTGTGTGTGTGTGTGTGTGTGTGTGTGTGTGTGTGTGTCTGTGTTTTGTGTGGTGTGTTGTGTGTGTGTGTGTGTGTGTTTGCGTGTGTATGTGTGTGTGTGTGTGTGTGTGTGTGTTGTGTGTGTGTGTGTGTGTGTGTGTGTGTGTGTGTGTGTGTGTGTGTGTGTGTGTGTGTGTGTGTGTGTGTGTGTGTGTGTATGTGTGTGCTTGTGTGTGTGTGTTTGTGTGTGTGTGTGTGTTGTGTGTGTGTGTGTGTGTGTGTGTGTGTTGTGTGTGTGTAACATGTGTGTGTGTGTGCTTCTCGCGAATTAGTGTTTTATCATGTTTTCTGTAATATCGTTTTGGGCTCTCGCGAGGTAAAGCGCTCTATAAATATCTTTTTACATTACATGACATTACATGACATTACATTACATTACTGTTCTTACCTCTCCCATCATCCGCTGTTTCTTTCCTCCCTTCGTGGCTGGACCTTCCTGTGCTTCCTTCTGTCTTCAGGCTCTGATCTAGCTTATTTGACATTTCTTCCTCTCCCTCTCACTGCAACATTTCCTGCCAGAGGATTCGACATTTTGATTGAGATCAGACTCTGTATCGTGGCTTATTGAAACACCGTCATCCAGTTTAAGCCTGTGGGAGGCAAAAGAAGATTTTGGTTTGTTTTTTTGCGCTTGTTTCCAATTCTTTTCAACGACGTGCTTCGGTCGAGTTTTACCCCCCTCCGCCTCTTTCGCCATCCGTACTCCTTCAGTTTTGCTCTTTTCCTTTCTTCCTTTTTCTCTAGGCGTAAGATCGTGTTCTGTTGCTGTTAATTGTACCCTTTGATTGCTGACACGAGAGTCTGTCCGTTGCTCACGCCATCTCCGCTCTCCCCATCACGCCGTAGCCAGTGATTCCTTTGCTTCTCGGCATCGCTCTCTTTCCTCCATTTCCTCCCTCCCCTTCTCTGCCCCCCTCCTTCCTTACACTTTCTCCTCACATCTAGTCTCCAGTATTGATTTGTCATTCATCAGTACCAGTTTGCTGGCAAGTACTCCATCACATCTCCACTGTTGTTTCCACACCTGTTACTCTGCACCATCCTTTGATTATCACTGAACCATTCATGACGTTGCAGTGTTTCTGTGTGTTGTTCAGAATGGTGTGTGGAGGGTTGCAATGATTGGTGTTGATTTTTATGTTAAAAAATGTTTTCCCTTCTTTTGAGTTTTCCTTTTCTTTCATCCTTTTTCTCCTTTGTTCACTCAGTCTTTAAACACACACACTCACACACACACACACACACACACACACACACACACACACACACACACACACACACACACACACACACGCACACACACACACACACACGCACTCTTCTCTCTCTCTCTCTCTCTCTCTCTCTCTCTCACACACACACACACACACACACACACACACACACACACACACACACACACACCATCATATAAACAAGGAAGGTGGTTTCCAGTGATTATTCTCATCATCTGATCATACATCAAAAAAGGAAAAAAAGGAAATGGAGAAATGGAGGAAAAAGAGCAAATGCGGCAACATAAGTGATATTCAGTAGGCCACACACACACACACACACACACACACACACACACACACACACACACACACACACACATGCACAGAGTGAGAGAGAGAGAGAGAGAGAGAGGAGAGAGAGAGAGAGAGAGAGAGCGCACATACACACACACACACGCGCGCGCGCGCCTGCACTCATTCTGTACAACATATCCTTTACCTTTCACGTATCTATCATTCATTTTCGCCGTTTCCTACCAAATAACACATATGATGTTAATTAAAAGAATCACTGTGAGCAGCAAAGCCCAACAGCATAAAAAAAATGTCTAGGTTTTCTGCTGTAGTCACCCGAAAATTCTTCTCATTCAAAACCACCTTTGAGCTCTTACGTCCATCAAATAATTTGATCAGGTTCATACTGTCATTACCATGATACCTCACAGAGTGATTGTCTATCAGACAAATTTGAGATGTAATTAATAGCGAACCGCCAAGAGAAAACGCAGACAAACGAATCACAAGACAAAACACGACGCGTTTCGACCTCTTAGGTCTTCTTCAGACAAGATACAAAACACTGAGGATAA